>CABFWB010004050.1:49359-66394 GCA_902151455.1 Timema bartmani
CCCCCCCCCCCACCCTTTAATACCACACTCTGTAGACTGGTCCACTACATAAATGGGGAAAATACTTTAATGTTATTTTTTTGTATTTAACTTAGACTTCCTGGCTGTAAAAGTTCTCCTCAGTACTCCCCCTCTTAAGACATTTTACTGTCACTCAAAGCTAAATACATCTTCTTAAGCTTTTGATCTAAGAGTAAAATGATAAAAACCTACAAATTTTTACAATCATTCCTCATTAATGCTCATTGCTAAGTGCTCATTGAAACTTTTATAACCCTTTTTTGAAAATAAATACATCATAACTTGACAAAAAAAATCCTGAGAAAAGGAAAGATAGAGTATTTCTCAGTAAAATTAATTTAAAATATGCCATGAAATGCAATTAAAAAAATTTAAAAGCTTAGAACCTCAAAGACTGATAAGAACCATTATAAACCAAATTTAAATCAATTCCAATTTTGATTCTAGCTCTTAAGCAAATTTTTTTTATCGTTCCTGTTCTGGTTCCTTAAAATTAACCGTTAATTTTGGTTATTGGTTCTGGTTTCGATTTAACTCCCTGAATATAACTTAACATTGCTTAGGGACCCGCTTCAGTGGCCGCCTGAATATAACTTAACATTGCTTAGGGACCCGCTTCAGTGGCCGAGTGGTACAAGGCGTCTCTCTCTCTCTCATGTTGGATTGGTCTGCTGATGACGGGGAGATTGGGGTTTGAATCCTGGTCAGGTCAACTGAACGTGGGTTTTCCCTAAATAGTTTTCCATTCTCCTTCCACACAAATATGGGTAAATTATCTATAAAAATTATCTTTCCTCATTCCTACTCCATTAGACTAATTTATCTAAAATATGTATAACCTGAACAGGTAGTAAGACACAGTGAGTGAATAAATTTAAAAAAATAATTCTTAGGGTACACATATTTGCACTTTGTAGTTTGCCCTTTATGCACTGCAAAATCATGTGGCACAACCTAATTTGCAAATCCACACAACTACATCTCTTAATTCTTTTGATACTGTGTACTATTTACTACTACCTAAACTTTACTGCAGACAATTGAATTTAATTGCTGTTTTTAGTCATAATAACTTAAGGCCCACTAAATTATTTTTTCTATTGTATTTGAGGTACTTATATCCATTTTCCACGATTAAGTAAGTAGACTCTAAAATGCATTTGTCTTAAATACGAGTAGCTTACTACCTTCTCATTGTCGACAGTGGGCTCTAAAAGAAGACATCACTACAGAACAAGAGAATTATGAGAATAGATTGTTTCTTAAATATTACTCGTGTTGTCTACAATACCACTAAGATACTGTATTTAAATATGTTCCCCAACCATCTATGAATATTGTGGCCTGACATCAATTGGTACATTCTTGCTGACTAAGGCTTAAGCTTAAGCTTAAGCTGCCATTAGAACTAAAATCAAATCAAGGGATTTGCACAAAATTCTAAAATTAATTTACTACAAATTAATATGCCTTCATTTTAAGGGGTATCATGTTGTCGATTAAATAAACTCTATATCCGGCTTGTGTGTGTGTGTGTGTGTGTGTGTGTCTGTGTCTGGGTCTGGCCATTTTGCTGTTACTAACATTGCCTAGTAATTTGTTACTAAAGTTTTTGTTATTCTGATTGTAGTTAACAAACTTTCATTATTTACACTTTTCTCTTAATTATTTATTAACCCTCCAGTACACGCGTAGCGAAGTGTGAGTCCGCAAAATCGTAGTATTGTTGCCATCCGCTAGTAAAACCGATTTGAGAGCTTTGTTGTCTTCCCCTATTTCCTTTCTGAAGATCATGGCAGGATCCGAGATTGATTCGTGTTAGTCTGCTATTATCAGTGATACTTTGTTTTGTCCCATGAACTGTTACTCCACGCACGTGCATTTGACATTTCTTTATTAGGACTGTGAATCCGCACGTGTGAATTTACACTTCAGGTAAGTTTTATTATTTTTATTGCATTATTTATGATTTTTGAAGTTAATTTTTATGAGTTATATATTTTCTCAATTCTTAAAAGATTTTAACTCATATTTTCGAAAATTACCGCCTCAAAAAGTAGGAGCTCTGATTAAGTTCCATACATTTACCATGAATGGGTTTTGTATGCAGTGTATGTATGTGTTTGTTCATATGTGTGCACATGCACACACACATACATGTGTGTCTGTGAGTGAGTGTGCATGCTTTGTGTGTGTGTTTGGTTTTGTTAGTGCTTTCTCTCTTGTAAACTTTTAGTTACAAGAAAATGTCCAGGCCCAATGACAAAGTTATACTACACTGACTTGACAAATACGAATTCGATGCGTCCGATGATAGCAAGAAAGATGAAATTGAAGATATAGAGCGCTCTGAAGTTTAGAAACCCAAAATTATCATGTTTATAATGAAATGAAATCAGCGTTTGAGAGCCCAGCCGCAGAAATTTCAGTCAGAAGTCAGACTAGTTGAAGAGGGAGCCTGAGAAAGATGTTATTTTTGTGAACAAAAAAAAAAGGGCCGACCCAATTCAAGTGCAAGTGTAAAGGTTGCGAAAAGTATGTATGTTTGGGACATGCTGTTTCTTATGTGTGCTCTGAATCTAACAGCAAAATGCAAACTATGCACCTAAATGAAAATCATTTTGCCACTGACTAGGTAAATGGCATGTTAACTTAGCAAAGAATTTAACTAGTTTGTTTATCTTTGTAATTTTATTTTAATTTCAATTACAAATCTTTTTTTCATTGATTTTGTTATTCTTTTTGTATTGAATTTTATGTATGATTCATAATTAAAGCTATAAGTTAGTTAATTGTAAAAATTGTATTATGGCTATTAGTTACGGGAAACATTGAAGAGAAAAAATACAAACAAATTAAAAGGGATTTTTTTAATGTGTATAGTAATTTTAAATTAAGATAAAGTTTCTTAAATGTTTAAAAGTACCAATAACTTTGCGAAATCCAACCAAAAACTACAGTTAAGACAGTTGCGGATTCAGAGTCCATACCCGTGTAAAACCATTGTAGGTGTCCACGCGTTTAACGAAGGGTTAAGACTAGAACTAGTTGCTGCAAGTGTCATTTCACCAATATACCAAGGATTATGGCACCATTTATCATATCAAAAGTAGCAATCTAATATTCAGCATGGTTGGTCTATCTTAAATTAGATTATCAATGTACCTAGTATAGTTAGTTATATATAAAATTGTATCACAAGGCCCTAGATAGCTGTAATACACTGATAACAGTGAGAACCATTAGTTAACAATAAATTGTGATTCAACACTAGACCATTAAACTGACTCGTACAAAATTCTTAGCACAGAGTCTAATAGTTCAACTGTTTTGTTACTAAATTTATCTTATAAGAAATAAAATATATCATTTCAATTTTGTTGTAAAATATGGTTAATGCATTTTCTATTAAAACTAAACTTTATTTAATCATACTGAAGTAATTACCATTAATATAGCTCTGGCTATTTACTCTTAATATTTATTTAATCAGTCACTTATAAACTAGAAACAATTACTATCCAGTTTATTGTGTAATTAAATATAATCCAATAGAATAAGTAGCTCATTGCAGGCAGTTGTATGAAAATTCTGGTCGTAATCTGGAACAACTAGCCAGTAGGATTCATGTTAAAGATCTCATGTAGATCTAAACAATTTGTTTCATAATGTTTATGAATATTTAACTTATGTAAGATTTGAATTATTACAGTATAAGACATGTAATGAAAAACTTTACTGACAATATTTTTATTTATTAATATGTGTCACATACATGTTCAAAAGAACATTGGTCTTTTTCATTACAAACTATCACCCCATTCAATGAAATTTATTAATTTTTGCTATCTTGATTTAAGATACTGGTAGTTTGCAATTTTTAACTACAATGAATATCTCCTCAAGCAAATTCATGCATTGATTGCATTCTATTGGGAAACAACATTGTCACTAATTTTTTTTCCACGCGATCAATCTTCCTCCAAATATATGACAAATTTTGCAAAACTGCATTGTTGATGTTGCCAGTGTTAAGCTACATAGTTGGGTTTTTGTGTTCCTAATATCTATTAGTATTTCGTACAAAGCATTTTTAGTAGGAAAAGCTTTATTTTTTATTACATTAATATTTTGTGTGTATTTTTGGTGTGAACAGCTGTGGAGTTTTTATATTTTGTGCACTATTTTATAACTAGTTTGTTAAATATCAACATTAAGTATTATACCTAAATGTGTGTTGTTTTATATCCCAGAATATGTGTACAGTAAAACCTTGGATTGTGAGCATAATTCGTTTCGTAAACGTGTTCGTAATACAAAGCACTCTTATATCAAAGCGAATTTCCCCCATAAGAAATAATGGAAACTCAGATGATTCGTTCCACAACCCAAAAATATTTAATCTGAAAATGATTAATACCTTTTTTATTTTCGTTATTTAAATGTAACTGTACTGTAATCAAATTTATTTATTAAATTTAATCGTGACTAGTGTGAGGTAGACGAGAGTGAGGAGAGGAGGAGGTGGGTTATTGTTTAGGTCGACTTTCACTGTCACTAACGGAATCACCGCTATATGTTGGCTCACTGGAATATTTTTCTTTTTGTGCGACTTTAACAAAGAACCTATTCAATGACACTGCTCGGCAGACAAAGCGTAACCATAGTACTACTCGTATTGTAAGATATCGCTCGTTTATCAAGTTAAAATTTATTGAAAATTTTTGCTCGTCTTACAAAAAACTCGCAGACCAAGCTACTCGCAATCCAAGGTTTTACTGTACTAAGTAAACTAAGTTGTATACACAAAAGCTTGAAAATGTATTAAGGAAATTAAATGTCCCTAAAGTAAATTTCATAATTGTGGCAAAAGCTATGTTTATAAAATAAGCTGCACTCAGTGTCCGATTTTTTTTTTTTGCCTATTACTTTTACCCATGCCATATGGTTACTAATAGAGGAATTCCAAGTAAACCCTTCCCCTTTCACCTCTTAACAACTTAAAGCTAGGAAATTTGGCAACAGTTAACTGAGAGAGCGAAGAATAAGCTTTCATGTACAAGGCCTGCATTTGCCTCAGATCTGATATTCATTGTAGTTTGTTTCCACCAATAGTTATTGTATTTAAAAATTATTAAATTAACTACATCTCATTAAATATGTCTAGTCTGAGACAGCATTTAGTAGCTGTAAGTGGCAAAGTGATGTAATTCTTAGTAGCAAAGATCATATGTATAAAACATCTTTGTAGATTAGGTTTTTTTTCTCCTAAACAACATAAGCTAGTCCAAATTATTATAGCGAGAGGTGTGCAGTCGTAGCATTGTTTCATATTGGGACTTGAATATTTTTCTCAAAAGTCTATTGTAGTGTGTCTTTGAGAAAAGTATTCAATGAAAGCAAACTACTTGAGTAAAACAAAACACTCTTGTCTTTATGCATTTGGTCATCATATTGCTGTCAATTTTGGTACAGGTCTTCAGTGCAAAGTTCCTGTAATGAAAAGCAAATATGCTTTGGTAGTAAATGCATCCTTTTGTAAGTTAACCAGTAAATATTTTTTAAAGTATTTGTCACTGTTCATAGTACTGAACAAATAGGTAATTTATCCACAATCCGTTTTAAATGTCAATAGTATATTCACAATCTTATATTTTAGTATGTATATGATTATTGTTAGTGTATTTTTTCCTATGTTGTTGAGATTATAGACTTCCCTATCCCCCTACTTTTCCTTAATCTTGGAGGCAAAAAGGACTACATGGAACATCATAGGCCTTCTATGTTGTGTAGTCATAGTTTAGTGGACTTAGATTTCCGGCCAAGTGTCAGGCATCTTCCCACCAAGTGACGATGGTGCGGTTTTGGCACTGTCATTTTTTATTTAGTCGTGAGTAGAGACTTGGTAGTGGTGTTCGTTTAGTGTGAAGTTCTATGAACTCTAACATGAAAGAATCCCCAAGCTCCCACATCCTTTGTAACTGACATAGCAAGTTAATACCTACACCAATGAGACAAATCAAGTGGAGGTGAGTTGCCTCAACCCATTCCGACTCCACTTTCCTACAGTCCAATTTGTTTCAGTGTTTATAACACTGGTAGGTTTTATAGTTTGTCCATTAATGCTACACTTATTTTAGATTAATAGGAAAATAGATTTATTGTTTTAAAGCTCATTAGCTAAGTGTTGATAAACAGTAAACTCTTGTAATTAGTTCATTAGTTTCAACCAAAATTACTATTGGTAATATTGCATCTCTATAAGGAAAACCTCTTTTCGCTTTATGAGATAATTGTATTATATTTGGAAGAAGGTATAGTAAAGGTGGATAGAAACATATAAAAGGGACGAACACAACGACTTTTACAATGAAAAGAACACAGTCCATTGGTAACAATGTAAAGTGTGAACTGTGTTCTTCTTTTCATTTTAAAAGCCATATTGTGTTCGTCCCTTTTATATGTTTCTATCCACCTTTCCTATACCTTCTTCAAAATATAATATTGGTAGTATTGATATTTTTACTGGCTATTATATCAATGATATCTTAATTAATATAAATAATAATAGTCCGACACCTTAGCTCAGTCGAAAGTGTGTCTACCTACCGAGCTAAGGGTTCCAGGTTCGATACCCGGCATGGGCAAAAATTTATCATTGATGAAAATAAGGGTTTATCCTTTCACATTGATAAATTAACGGCCGGGGACTGGATGCTGTGCCTATCCTAGTCTTAAGTTAGCTTATAAGGCATATGAATCTTCGACAGGCCTGTAAGCCGGCAGTGGAAAATATGACTTGAATAAAAAACTGACCCAGTCCATAGGCTGGAAACAGTATTGGATGTAAATAATAATAATAATAATAATAATACTAATAATAATGAAGCACTCTGGTTGTGTAGAATCTGAATGGGCAGTAAGATGCTTTACCAAAAAAAGCAATTTTGGAAGCCAACAATAAAACAATTATTAGTGAACTGTATAATCAATATGCGAGTCATGCGAGACTTACATGTGTGTGTGTGTGTGTGTGTGTGTGTGTGTATATATATATATATATATATATATATATATAGATGAATCGTCGTCACTCATTGTAGATTATCAAATGAGAAAGGGTTCATGATCCAAACAGATTCCATGCAAAGATCATTAATGTATGAGAAGTAACCCTCAAAATTTGTACTTAGGACTTCCAAATGGTTCTTGACTTCTTGAAGTGTTTCCTCGGGCAATGTTTTACCATCTCTAATAAAGATATCACCAGAGAGTGGAAAGTTCACAATATTTATATTTTCAACACACTGAATCGAAATAGGTCATATCCTCATAATTGCTTCAAGCTTTCCCTTGGATTTAATAATATCCACATTCTTACCCTGCATTGAAACATTCAAATAATCGAGGAGATTGAAAATATTGGCCAAATATCCCAGGTTAACAAAAAAATGTTTGTCTTCAAAATAGTTTGCAAGAAGGGATTGTTGATTCTTGAGAAATATTAAAATGTAATCCCAAAGTTCCACTACACGTACGAAAACATGGCCACGACTTAGCCAATGGAACGCTGTTTGGTACATTAAAAGGAAATTAGTACAGGACTTATAGAGTTTGACCCGGACAAGATAAACAACAAAATGAAACCTATTGGAATGTATTCAGTATATGTCCCTCTACGTTCTCTGAAAATTCCCAACTTTTCCCATCCTGAGAAAATCCGCCATCTTGGAAAAACCCTCGCGATTGTAAGGTGTCACTTAAAATTAAATATCTCGAGAAGCATTAGTCATACAGAGGCCTAATTTATGTCAACGTATCCCTATTGAACTCCTCTATAGTATAAATATATATATATACTATGGTGATTTATGTTAATGAGTAGCCTAAATAATAGTATATATAGTAAAAAAGTGACTTGTTATATCTGATATTATACCATTTTTTATTTTGCGGCGTTATTTGTGTTCTTATGAAACTTTTACCTGGAATAAAAGTTGTAGAGCATACAATGTTGCATCGAAATCATATATGTTAATTGTCTATATGTTAAAAACAACGCTTACACCGAGCCCGAGTGTCAGTCATGTCCCCACGAGGAGGCACGGAACGGGCATGAAGTGCGGCGCCAGCTACATAACAGCAGCCTCTCAGTTCATAATACACTTTATTTAAATGCTGTTATGTGATGTAGCTGAACATATATTTAAATTTATTGTTCCAGTATATTCCACACTTACTTCAATAATCTTCTAACTGAAATAAAATAAGAGCCATCTGCGCTTCATATTCAGAATAAAACCTGTTGTTACCTAGAAAGGTTCTGAGTGAATAACTATAGAATAAAATGTACATTTTTTTTTATAACTCAATCACAATTATTTTCATTAATACAATATTAATTGCAACTATAATACAAAAATAATATTTTGCTATTTAATATAAATGATAATTTATGTCTTTCAAATCGGGGAAATGTTGTCTTGATGCGCCGTTCATGGTCCAAATTCTGTAAAAAATATAAATGAATTTTTTCTTATTTCAAAGTAAATTGTGACTAATTAACACTTTGCTGGTTTTGTTTATGTAAGAATTGGGTTTTTTCTCCTATAGGCCTAATATTGAGTTTTTTCTATTGTTATGTTCGACATCAACACCACTTAATTAATTAATTTAAGATAAACTAAAATATTAAGGAATGTTTTATTATACCTTTTAAAAATCTCTCCATGTTTTAATTAAAAATGTTTATCTGGCACCAGATTGTCCTTGTTAATTTCGCTTTCTTCTATGGGCTGTAAATGTTTGGTGCAACCATAACCAGAACAATTTCACTATTTCCTTATATTGTTCATGTCGCTGCCACATATATTTATGCAACAAGTGCCCTCCATCAATACTATACTATAAGTAAGTGCGGATGTTATCGGGCAAACAATTTGATGGTCGGCAGTAGCTCTCTAGTATAGGAATCACTGCTGCCTTTCTATATCCTTTTCTCATTTAGCAATCTTTGAAGAAGGCTTGTGGCCACGCTTCAAGTTAAAATTGGAGATTTGCTTCTAACTCTTCATTAGATCTAATCACACACACCATTTCAGAGCTTTATCTCAGGGAGATTCTCCAATCCAAACAACAAACATAGACTCATATTTTTGCAATCCAAACATTTGAAGTCTAAGGGAGTTAAAGTTCTCCAAGTGGAAACAGATGCTGGCACACTGATTTTTTCTAATGGAATCAAAGAGGCAGGGTATGGAAATACATCAGTGATTGTAGGAAAAGATACTGACTTACTAGTTATTTTTATTTCAATAGCTGGATCAAACACGTTCATGTTAATACCAAAAAATATTCAGTAGTAAATTATTGATGCTTTGGGTGAAATTAAAAACTATTTACTATTCATACATGCATTCACGAGATGTGACAGCACATCTATTATACACGCCATGGGTAAACTAAAAGCCTTTGATAAAATGAAATTTGATAAAATTATACAGATAGAAATGGTCATATTTTATCACAGTTTGTTGCCATCATAAGATATTACCAAAGCTGGAGAAGCATTTATGTGTGTGGTGTATGGCGGGAAACATACAGATACGTTCAATGAGCTGCATTATAAAATGTACGTGAAGAATATTTCCAAACGACGAATATACTCAGAGTTCAAACTAGAATCACTTCCTCCAACTTCAGACGCGGCAAGACAACACACATTCCGTATTTACCTACAAGTACAAATATGGAGACATATGAAACTGGATCCACTGGAGTGTGGATTTAAAACAAATAATGACCAATTTAAACCTATTCCAACCTTACAAGAACCAGCACCACAACATTTTTTGTTTCTACTGTCTTGCAACTGTAAAAAGGATCTGAATGTTTAAGAAATAGCCTGAAATGTTCCAACATGTGCAGTTATTGTTATGGTTATGGTTGCACCAAATGTTTACAACCCATAGAAGAAAGCGAAATTAACACGGACAATCTGGGGCCAGACAAACACTTTTGATTAAAACATGGAAAAATTTTTAACAGGTATAATAAAACATTCCTTAATCTTTTAGTTTATCTTAAATTAATTAAGTAGTGTTGATGTCGAACATAACAATATAAAAAACTCAATACTAGGCCTATAGGAGAAAAAACCCAATTCTTACATAAACAAAACCAGCAAAGTGTTAATTAGTCACAATTTACTTTGAAATAAGAAAAAATTAACTTATATTTTTTACAGACTTTGGACCATGAACGGCGCATCAAGACAACATTTCCCTGATTTGAAAGACATAAATTATCATTTATATTAAATAGCAAAGTATTATTTTTGTATTATAGTTGCAATTAATATTGTATTAATGAAAATAATTGTGATTGATTTGTAAAAAAAAAAGGACATTTTATTTTATAGTTATTCACTCAGAACCTTGCTAGGTAATAGCAGGTTTTATTCTGAATATGAAGCACAGATGGCTCTTATTTTGTTTCAGATAGAAGATTGTTGAAGTAAGTGTGGAATATATTGGAGTAATAAATAATATATATATTCAGCTACATCATATAACGGCATTTAAATAAAGTGTATTATGAACTGACAAGCTGCTGTTATGCAGCCGGCGCCGCACGTCGTGCCCGCTTTGCGTCACCCGGTGGGAACTTGGCTGATGTTCGGGCTCAGTGTAAGCTTTATTTTTAACATATAGACAATTAACATATATGATTTCAATACGGTATTGTACGCTCTACAACTTTTATATCAGGTAATAATTTCATATGAGCACAAATAACGCTGCAAAATAAAAAAATTGTAAAATTTTAGCTATAACAAGTCTCTTTTTTACTATATATACTATTATTTAGGCTACCCGTAGACCTAAATCACCACTATATATATATATATATATATACTATAGAGGAATTCAATAGGGACACGTTGACATAAATTAGGCCTCTGTATGACTAATGTTTCTCGAGATATTTAATTTTAAGTGAAACCTTACAATCGCGGTGGGTTTTCCAAGATGACGGATTTTCCCTGAGTGGGAAAAGTTGGGAATTTTCAGAGAATGTATAGGGACATATACTGAATACATTCCAATAGGTTTAATTTTGTTATTAATTTTGTCTAGGTTCAGGCTTATTTTTGTTAATTGTCCTGTTCTAAATGTTCCACTCCAATCTCATCACAGAATGTTTGAAATAGCTGATGATTTAATACATGTCCACGAATAATGTTTACTGTTTACACAACTTTTCTCATTACTTCTTTAAGTTTCTTTGGCAATATTTTGGACGCCAATCTTGGTGATGTAAAACAATGTGTGATCAACATAAGTGGAGCGTTTTATTTCACTAGAGCAACAAATCCAGAGTTATTGCCAATAATGGCAAGAGCTCCATCTGTGCAAATAGACCTGATCAAATTCCTTGCTAACTCGTGGCGATCAAAGAATACTTAGATCAACCTCAACACGTCAGATGCTTTGGTTGTTGTAAGTCGTTAACTCCTCCTTTATGTTCTTTCCATTAAAATAGTGTATAAAAACGAGCAATTAATTATGGTTTAAAACATCAGTTGATTCATCGAGCTTTATACTGACTTTATACTAACTTGGGTTACTATGTCCATACTCATGTCTTTAATTCTTTGGCACACAGTATCATTGGATAAGGACACCAAACTCAATTGCTTAGCAACATCCTCTCCTAGCACAATTTTAGCCATCTCCAGCGCACAGGGCTTCACTAGGCCTTCTTCGATTGTGTGGGGCTTCTTTTTTTTGGCAATTATGAACAAAGTTTTGTAGGAGGCTTCCAACTTTCTCTGGAGGAGCAAACCCATATGATGAAAGAGTTCCTTTCTGATCATGACACATTCTTTTCAACTCTAAAGCATCAATCTAGCTACCAACATGATTATCGTGCTTGGCTTAAAGATCTTCTCTCACTCCTGATGCTTCAAATTCCCATTGCTCATTAGCATGTGACAAATCATGCATTGGAATCTTTCACTTTCATCTTGTTCTGTCACACAGGTGAAGCCAAAACCACCATATTCATCATTCCACTTCCATTTTTTGACAGACTACATTTTGCAACAAATATGTGGAAAAATAATAAATAAAAATTATTAAAAGCAAAATAAAAATTTCAATTTTATATAAAAAAATAATGTTTTTAAAAAGTAACCTTATCTGAAAAATATACCTTTTATGTACAAATTAATCTTGGCTGGAATAAATAATATTTTTATGATAAAAGTTTTGTAGTCCTCTGATGGTAGGGCTTAAGTCGCACCTAGCCACTCCTTGGCAATCCAGTACACAACGCTAGTGAAAGTTGAACACTTGCCGAGCATGGTCCCGAGACACAACTGCCATATTACCCCCCCTCAGCTTACAACAACCATTCTCTCTCACAGACCACATTCCTAAGATGACAGTTGTCACTCTCAATCTCTTCCTGCTAGCTGGCTACACGTTGTTTTGGAACTGTGTCTCTTCGCTCATCACAATTGTTTATTTCATAATACACATCACATGCTGTCAGTATTGAGTGATCTTATCGCTGACTGGTTAGCTGTCTCTCCTCCTAAATCCATATTGAAATGTTAGTAGTTTAGTCTAGTATAACAACTTTTTTCTAAATTGTTCAGAAATCGAGTCCCAAAACCCGGTTATTTGGTTCCCAGACCCCAATGAATATGGATACTCCCGGTTAAGAATCCATGGTCTGAGGTGTTATTGAAATTTGATGAAATGGTTTTATTTTGACGTATTATATTTGACTCGTTATTTAACTTTTACATTATTATTATTATTATTAATTATTATTAGCACCGCATCTTACTACCCGTTCAGGTTGTACGCACTTATGCTAATGTGCAATGGTAGGGTGATTGTGAGATGAAATGGAGGACCTACAGTTTAAACGTGGAATCCAAACCACGGTGGAGGCCTGGCATTCCACACATTCACAAGTTGTGACTAACAAACGTTTTGTCAGAGGTGAAGGAAGGGTTTGGCAATCAGATAAATCTGTGCCAGGCCCAAGGATTGAACCCCGGACCCCCAGCACAGAAGTCTGACACCTTACCTCTAGACCGCCGGGTCACCAACTTTTACATTAACTGACCCAATATCCTCTGATAAAATTAAACATCATAAAGACTATAAGTTTGATAAGTACTTAGAGATACAGAGTTTACGAAATATAGGGATGAATTTCTTAGGCAGGCATAATTGAAGAAACTAGGTCTTAATTTCAAGATATTCACATATTTTATAGTACACTTTAGTGCCATTAAGCTATTAGACAGTTAAGATTTATATCAACCTTAAGTAGAAAAATCTCTATTTATTATGGTTATTTTATTTGTTTCCCTACATAATAATTAGATATTTTTTTCAAATATTAAAAAAGGATTAACTAAAAATTATAGTCATTACTATTGATTTTGATTTGGTGTAATTTGTCTCACCTTAGACGTACACATATATGAAATAATGAATATCCTATGTTAATAAACAAATGAATGTTTTGTGCTAATATGTTTTTCTACTTCTCTATTTTGATATATTAAATAAACTATAAATTTTTGTCATATGAGTTTTTTTATTGTAATTGCTGTTATTTTTATTTTATTTATCACACATAATATTTTTAAAACATTCATATTTTATCACAAAGATACAAGTCCTAGCTTTAAATTGATATATTAGTTAAATAAATAGCTTGATTAACTTACTAAATTTAATCTCAATTACTAAGAGATTTAGTAGAAATAGAATATTGAGTAAACGTGACACAAATACTTAGGAAAGATGGCCATGGATACGATACATACCAGGATGGCCCAGTGGTAGAGCATTGACTGACATGCAAAGTCAAAGGTCCCAGGTTCAATTCCCATGTCCAGGTTGTCATTTTTTTTTACTTAATTGTATGACACTAAACAAAAAACTTTATACTTTTGTTTAAAGGTTTAAACTTCATGAACTTTCTTGTATTGTTTAACTCTTTCCTTCTTCTCAGATACCTCCAGTTTTCTGTGTATGTGTGCTGTGTTTATTACACATGTTTAGATGTCATTTGTAAAATGTTATACCTGATAATGTGCATTTGCCAGGTATAATGTTCAATCTATATAGGAGTTCAGCTTCTATCTTATTTCTACAGTTATTGAAATGACAAACAGCATCCATCTAGTTTTTGTTGAAAATTACTAACATTTAAAATATTCATAGATGCATGAACATATTTTATAGATGCTGTTGCAAGTTGTAACTCAAACTACAGCAACCGCATATCTGCGAATCCACGTAACTTTAATCATTGTATGTTTAGCACCTACTGTGATGGAATTTGACAGAATTGATAGAAAAATTAAGATCAAATATAACGGTAACAAGGAATAATTAGTAGGTACAAACTTCTGTACATATTACACCATAAAAGGTAATTATTTTCCGATCAGTTTGATTACATTAATAATTAAAACACACTTTATAAAGTTTTTCTTTTCCAGAGGAGATTCATGCAGAGCTGTGTTATGCTGAAGCATTGCTATTAAAATCAATGTTAACTTTTATAGAAGATGAAACCCTTGTAAGTTTCATTAAGGCTGGTTTGAAGATACGAATGTGCTACAATTCATATAAGTAAGTTTGTAAGTGCAGGATCTAATTAAAAAAATTTAGCCTTAATCTTATAGTCTTCAGATATCAAAAGTTTATTAAAAAATATAGTAGTTTACGTCTGTCACTCATTTACTAAACTATTGATCATATAACAATAATTAAATTTGTTTGAGATTTGTCTCGACTTGAATTATTGTAATCTAGATAAAAGGAAGATTAGTAATTCATGAACCCTCAGCTAAGTAGTATACCGGGTTGACTACAATCAAGGATAAATATAGAAAACCTGAAAATTTTGGGGTAATTAAAGTTGTCAGGAAATTTAGGGAAATATCAGAAATTTTTAATTGATCAGGAAAAATTATATAGTTGGCTATCTTGGGACGATGAAAAATACCCTTTTTACTTAAGTATATGTTTATATATTTTTTTGCGTATAACCAGAATGAGAAGTAAGATGCGGTGCTAATAATAATATATATTTTTGAATGCATTCTTAAAACATCTTTCGACTAATGCATTTAAAAAAAAATCTTTGCTAAATTTTATATGGGTTGTAGAAAAAAAAAGTTGGGTTTTTGGACCAGGAAAATGTCATGGATTTTTATTCTAAAATTTTGTGGCCAACCTGTATACTCTTTTAAAATTGTATCTGTTCTTTTTTTAACATGAATTGGTATCAGAATGTGTAGATCCCATAATTAGTGAAAGTTTGACTAAAAATGTAAATGAAGAAATGAAAATCCCATGTACTCCCTACCCCCCATGAATTTTACCATCCAGATACCCCTGATCAAAACACTTAATACTATGCTTTAATTATATTTACAATATATTTATACTTTGTTGCTTTAGAGCTATAAATAAAAGGTCATTTTTTAATTTCCCTCGGTGATATTTCACCATCTATAGAACAAGTATCAATATTCATATTGGGCAGTGTTTTGAGATAGGCTATATAAAGAAAATACATTATAGGCACAAAAGAGTCTTGTGTGGCTATTTAAATGTGTATAATATATGTGTTTGCATAGTCTTATTGAGTAACCTTGATGGCTCGATATTTTCCCTTGAAAGCAATTTTTCACTAGTCTGGCCACTGTATAGGGTTTCTATCTGTTCTATTACTAGCATGTTTTCCTCTGTCTGTGTTAATTGTGAAAGGTACCCTGTGACCTTTGCCTAACAATTTTTTTAATGGAATGTTGTACTTTTGGTTGACCACAGGAGAATGTGAGTATATAAGAATTAGGAGGCTTCAATTTAATGTTCACCAACCACTTTCAAAGTATTTGCTATGATAAACTTAAGTAATACTTAACACTGCTACCAGCGTATAACGCGAACAGGTAGTAAGACATGGTGCTAAAAAATAAAATAAACACCTGCGACCGCTAGATAAGTCTTAAATCATAAATACAGTTTTTCCTTCACCATACAAGCCATATAATTTTACTTCAACTTATACTAAAACAATGACTCTGGCTGGTTAGGGATGGAAAACTATAAGAATATGGATAAAATTTGCCTCAATTCACCCTATCATGGTTTGAATATTGACTTATTTCAATGACTACCAAATGTGTTTCAAATCCTCCTAAGTCCCCTGATCACTGATATGGGTTGTAAGTTATCTTATCTTTAATTTCTTATTGTATATCTCTGCCATCCAAATTGGCTAACGACTATATAAAAATGTCATAATCACTCATTTTTCAATACCGGCTGTTAAAAAAATTACAGAATATCAAATTTGAAACAAAAAAAAAAGAAGCAGATCACACAGAATCTGTTTTTGTACTGTAATTGCAGTATACTTCTCGATAGATATTTTCAACATGCTATATATCTAACTAAAAGAAACAGGATGATGAGGCAGGTGATTTTTATTGGAGTAGTCTGGAATTGTAGAATGAAATGATACATTGTGAAATAAGCACCCCAATTGCATTTATCTCAGATTCAACCTCTGGCCTCCCTCTCCAAATGCAACCTGCTAGTTTGAATTTAATTTACGTATACGAAATATGTTAATGTTTAATGAGTGAACAACCCCAAGCAATTCTAGATGTCACCACAATCTATAGATATATTATTCATATCAATTATTGAGTCACCCACACTCTCAAATGCTTGGTGATCATTCTTGCCTGCTCACCTGAAGAAGGTGACTAATTATAGAGTGTAACATAACCAAATATTAGCACAATAAATGATTCCTCAATTACTACATAAAATTACCAACATTAGAGTTTACTGGTTGGGTTAGTTTTAATTAATGTTTGGTTTATGATAATTATATTTGTTGGTTATTTGTAAACATGAAAGTGATGAAGTCACAAATTGTGCTTTTGGTTATGTCTTCT
>CABFWB010004051.1:9396-24226 GCA_902151455.1 Timema bartmani
CCCCCCGGACTATGCGCCTGTATATATTTATATATATATATATATATGAATTAATCTTTATTTACATTTATTAATCAAATTTAAATTGAATATAAAACATTAATATTAGTTACATAGAAAGAAATACAATATACCGTATTCATTAATAAATTGAATGATGCATTGGGATATAAGTGTTGGAGTTATCTATTGGCTATATCTATTACTTCAATTAGGTAATTTAGTAAATACTGTACATACTAGTGATCAATTTGTTTGTGTGCTGTTGTAGTCTAAAAGTAAGAACTAAACAAACCAACTATAATGACTCAATTAATAAAAACTAATTCTGAATATTTTACATTTGCTATGAAATTAAAGGGAAGACCACTTAGTGTATGCATAACATATTAACTGTTCTTGAATAGGAATAAAATAATCGACATGTAACTACAGGACTTTTTTAGTTAAGAACAATAATATTACCTTTTGACAATTTAACAATATTCACAGGTCTATTCTTCCATAAGTTATTGGGAAAAGATAATTAAATGTTTAAATATTTCAATGCCAATGATTAGATCAATTTAAGTGACATTATAAGTTTTCACAAAAGAGAGATTGTTTGGATCTTTAATATAAGTGATAGCAAAGTTGGAAATATAATATATGGTTCGCATTCAACTAATTGTTTTTAATTTTTTTGTAATAAAATAGAACATAAGGCCAGCATACGCTAATTTTGAAGGAAAAAACCCACAAAAAATGTAATACCATTTACAAAATTAAAAGGGTTTACAATAATATTTATTCATAGATATATGATATAATAAAAAATCTAGCCTATAATTTAGGTACAATATTACAAAATACAATATTACAAATATGTCACATATATAAACATTTATTTCATTATTTATATTATTTTATTTTGAAATCGTTAGATTTTATACATTTGAACATTTTGTCCTAAACTCTACTTTTCAACCTAATTTATAATTTATTTTAGTTGTTAAAACATGTTTTCATAGTAAAAATAATAATAAAAATAATTATATTGGTAAAATTATACCCATTTTATAGTTTATTAACCCATTCCCTGGCGCGAGCATTGAACAACGTCTTTGTTTGGCCAAACGTTCCCTGGCGTGGGTGCGAATCAACGTTTCATTACAATGAGTTATTACAATGCAATCTATTAATGAACTACCATACAGCCAGTCCGAATACTTTATATTGAAGCTAATAGATGGGGCTACATGTTAAATGCTATAGGCACTATGACCATGAATCAAACAATAAATGAGTAAATAAGTGAACAAAAATATGTTTCAGATAAGAGTATATGAGTAGAAAAATCTATATTGAATGCTGTGCTTACCAAGCGCCAGGGAATGGGTTAAGTGAGATGAACATTCAAACAAAACATAATTCCATTTAATATTTGATCAAATCAGATAAGCATTCAAACATTCTTTATCCAAGCTATTCAAAGATATACAGTACATGTTAATGATAAGAAAATTGATTAATAATAACAAAATTAAAACAATTGTAAGCCTCATTAACGTTATCTAAATAAATTGTTTCTAGTTTTGTCATGTGTTTCATGCCAAAATTGTATTTTAGATAGTTTTCAACAAAATTATTTGTGGTATTTACCTACATCAACTTGAATTTTTAAAACTTTTGTATTTAAAATGTACAATCACTAACGGTGAAAGTGTATATAGAAAAATAAAGCCTATTCAAAAAGTTTTATTAGTATTATTTGCACAAAGATAAACAATAAATATTTAGGCCACATAAATAATATGAATCTACACTAACGATAAAATAATTGAAAAATGTTAAAAAAAAAAGATGGAAAAGTAGAAATTAAGCTTCACCAAACAAACAATAGATTTGTTAATTTCTTATCTAATATGGTTGCTGAGCATACTTTTATATGTCATTCATTTACCAGAGAATAACTCAGTAGGAGCTTGTTGGTAATGGTTTACCGATTGAAAAAAAAGTTGGGTGATGGTCTGTGGGAGTGGTCATTTTGGAAAATCAACACCATCTTTGATTTCATTATCTCGAAAAATAAGGCTTATTCAAAGTGCACCACAAAGGCATGTGAGGTATCATTTTACATGTTTTTAGGGTGCTGAACATGTTTCCGATAGTAAAAATACTGAAAAGTGATTACCAATCATTATTTACTAAGACAGACACCAAATAACACATTTTAAATATTTATACTAAACTAATTTACAGTGTTTTATAAAACTCTAAGTAATATAAAATGAATAAGTCATATTACACCACTAGTTTAAATATATCACATGAATCCTTAATTATTATCCATATTACAAGTATTCTAATATTGTTATGTGAATTATTATGTCTGCTGTTTGAACTTAGATATATGTAGATATAAGGTGGAGACCTTATATCTAGATATCCTTAAGTTTAAACAGCAGACATAATAATTTACATACCAATTTTAGAATACTTATTACAACAGTTAGTTATGGTAACATTTCTGCAATGAGAATCGATACAACAAGATATTCCAGCTGAAAAACACAAACATGAATCTCTTGTACACTTTAGATATGAGCACCAGTTTGTTGCTGGGAGGAAAAAGTGAACTTTGATGTGAGGGCTGTAGACCAAACTGTATAGCATTAAGTTGTGTGATGTTATCATTTAAATGTGTGTTATAGTAGGCCCTTAAAATGTATGATCTAATTGATGCACTAGTTGGGAGATCCTTTATGGAAATATTTTTCCCATGTGTGTGAAGAAACATTCGTAATCCGTCCATTATTTTACAAAGTGATCCCTTTTTCAAAACTTGTATGAGATATTCTTCTGCTGATTGTATAGACTGCTTCATTATTACTTCACTCACACAAATTCCGAAGTTTGTAAGAAATACTTTGGGTGTACTTGTCATTCCAGCATGTTTTGTACCTACTTTGCTAGTGCAGTCTGACCCAGTTAGGAAGTGTAAAGCAGGAAGTACATGGCATATTGCAATTTGTTCAGCCATTATATGAACTAGTAATTGGCATGTTGTAGATCCAACACCTAGACAAATTCATAATTCCTTCAATCCAAGATTCTTTAAGGTAGTACAATGATATAACAATAGAACCAGAGCATTTGTGTCATTGGATAATATCATCATTCTCTGATAACCTCTCTTTGTTACATGTTTAATATGGGGTATAATATGGATATCTGCCTCCTCTAACATGGTGAATTGTAGTTTTTCATGGGATTTTCTTAAATTGGTTTGCTGTATTGACATGCATGGGGTTGGGTTAGGAAAAGATGTTGCACTACAGAAGATATTTGGTAATATATTGCTGAATTCTTATAGTAGATACGATTCGAAAAAGTCTTGAAGTTTGACTTTGTTGGAGCTAGAAGACCAAAATTTGTCTTGTTGTACAGGAATAGGTGTTGTTTGTTTAAAAGAGTGAAAATTGATTGATCCACACGTAGCATGACAAATTCATTCGAAACTCTTTGGTGACTTATCGAAGTAAGAATCAAGTATAAAATCAATTCTTGTTGCTGTATTTAGGATATTTTTTAAATATAAACAGACAGCCTTGCAGAAATCCCCAAATGTTTTCAAGCCTTTCATAGAAATATTTCTAGTGCAAGCCATGAAATCCGCAAGATTTGATAAATTTGCTGAACTGGCATCTGTTTTGGATAGTGCCTTTTCAAATTCTGCAGATAGTGCGCGCGTTTGTCTTTGTAAAGAAAAGAAAGAAATTTTTATTGAGCTCAGATTTTAAAAGTTCATT
Organism: Timema bartmani; assembly: GCA_902151455.1. Lineage (NCBI taxonomy): Eukaryota > Metazoa > Arthropoda > Insecta > Phasmatodea > Timematidae > Timema > Timema bartmani. Next base: position 13,188 of record CABFWB010004051.1, read on the forward strand.
AATAGGGTAGCCTCTCTCTCTCTCTAGCTACTTGGATAGTGCGTTGGGCCACAGCTTGATATTTTTAGGCATCTTGGTTTTAACAGTTTGTTTCTCTGTGAGGATGCTGTAGAAAGGTGTTAGGTAAATTCGTCCAATGAATGAGATCTGAAATCTTAGAATTTTTATCAATGAATCCTAAACGTTTCATACGCTGCATTTCTTATAGTGAAGACATTAAGTAATTTATTTTTCCCAGCATCTTCAACTATCAGTTGCATAATGATGTTTCTCAGTTCTTTTGCCCCTGGAAAAAATGTGCTTTCATTATCTGTTGTGAAATTTATCACCATTTTAATCTTACTTTCCATATGCTTTGATATAATTGATGATGACTCATGGTGTGCTCGTAGTTCAAGATTATCTGAGTAAGCATTCGTAACATTCCTGTACGTGTTACTTATGGCAAGGAATTCGTGGAATATTATCTCCTATTCTGTCCCTGTTGCTGTTTGGTAGGAAGTGGACTGTATAATTTTGCATCACATAACCACGGAATGTTAATGTTATACGAAACACGAAGATATATACGGGACTAAATAAAAAACGAGACTGGCTTGACCGCAACCGGAAATACTACCGCGAGAGAAAAACCGTTAAAAAAAAGGGCGCACAAGAGTCGCCAAACAAAGTTTCTTGGCGCCAGAACAACACAGTAAACATAGTTCAAAATAAAACAAAATAAAAACAATATACACATATACAAGCCCCAAACATCCCGCCCCCCTTGAAATACTCGTATTTCAATTATTTTGAGGGGAGGGGAGACAATTTCACCACTGGTCTGGTAAGGACACCTTGTGTAGTACGGACTTGAACGACACGCACTATGCCATCAGGACCAGGAAATGTTTTCGACACACGTCCTAGTCGCCAACGTAGTGGAGGCAGGTTTGGTTCCTTGATGAGGACTAGGACACCTTCTTGAAGGTTGTCTTGTGGATGACTCCACTTGGCTTTGGGCTGAAGTTGATGGAGGTAGTCTTGGTGCCAACGTTTCCAGAAGGACTGGTGGATTTGCTGAAGCAGGCTCCATCTCATCAGACGATTGATCGGAGTGGTGGTGACATCAGACTCTGGTAGTATCTGTGGTGGTCCCAAGGTTAAGAAGTGACTTGGGGTTAGTGATGACAAATCGCTGGGAACTGATGATAATGCACAAAGTGGTCGTGAATTGAGAGTGACTTCAATTTGTGTCAAGACAGTGTACAGCTCTTCATTTGTTAGGATCTGAGAGCCAATAGTTTTGATGAGTAATGATTTGACTGATCATATCCCTGCTTCCCAAAGTCCTCCAAAATGAGTAGTTGCATGGGGATAAAAGTGCCGGGTGATGTTATGGTCAATGAGCTGCATACTAAAAACTTAATTGTTGCCAGAATCCGTGAGAAACCTTTGAAGAGTGGAAAACTGTCTATTAGCACCAAAAAATTAGTTCCGCAGTCACTGAACATATCTGAACAATGTCCTCGACGTGTGACAAAAGTCGAACTGCCGCATGAAAGGCTTCAGTTGATAAGTCTGACGTCAATTCTAAGTGAATAGCCTTCGTGGAGAAGCAGACAAATAGAAAAATATAGGCCAAACAGTTTCTAGGTTTGCGTACTCGAGCCATTGTGATTGTGAATGGACCCCCATAGTTGACACCTGTCTTCAGAAAGGGTTTGGCTTGACAAACAGATCAGCCGGGAGACTTCCCATGGCTGGTGTCAGTAAGGTTGGACTAAACTTGAAACATTTTATACATTTGCGTAGCCGCAATCTGATTATGTTGCGTGCATCAATGATCCAGAACTCACGCTTAAGTAAGGATTGCAAATTGTGTGGTCCTGGATGTAGAGGATCAAGGTGTAGTTGGTCAATTAGAAGCTCCACGAGACGACTCCGCTTCGGGAGTAGGATAGGATGTTTTTCTTCAAAGGACAGATTGGATCGTTGAAGGCGGCCGCCGACTCTTCAAACACCAGCAGAATCAAGAAAGGGATTTAGCCTCTGTACTGAGGATGAACAAGGTTGATCCTTGATAATACGAGCAATATCATCAGCAAAGTCGATCTGTTGGGTTTATTTTACCCAAAATAACAGAACTTTGTGTAGTTCATCAACTTGCAAGGATCTGGTGGGTGCGACACGTCCAGGGCGCGAAGCACAGACAAAACAAAAGCAATAAGCTGTTTTACATATTATTTTTGATAAGGATGAAAACTTATCTAACAGGTCCAGAATGTTGGTGTCAGGGGCGACTGTAGTCAGAGTGAGTGTTTTGCGATCTTCAATAGGTTCAGCTAAACGAGGCAATTCTTGAGGTTGCGGCCACTTGGTTGAATCCTCCCTAAGCCACAAGGGTCCTGCCCACCAAAGTGGGTGCTCGACAAGCTGAGAGGGAAACAACCCACAAGAGGCACAATCAGCTGGGTTGTGCTCCGATGGTATATGGTGCCACCATTCAGGGGAAGTGAGATCTTGGATCTTACTCACACGATTGGCAACAAATGTTTTCCACAGAGTGGGACGAAGATTGGATCCAGGCCAATATGATTGTAGAGTCTATCCAGGCATAGACCTTGTCAATTTTCAAGAACGAGTATGTTTCCATTAGCAAGTGAAACATGCGGGCCAAGAGTAATGCCGCACATAGTGCCAAGCGAGGAAGTGAAACTTGTTTTATGGGTGCTACCTTTGATTTAGCGAGTAAGAGTTGCACCTTTACTGTGCCAGATAGAAATAACCTGGAGGTATACAACAGCTGCATAACCACTCTCAGAGCTATCAGAGAAGCCATGAATCTCAAAGCTACAAGCTGCATCTGCTGAGACCAGACATCTGTCGATTGAGATGTTGGAAACAAGTGGAAGCTCGGCTTTGAAATCTTTCCAAGAAATTTACGAAGCTGTCAACAGTGGGTAACTCTGAGTCAACAAAAGTGCGCTCCCATTGAGCACGAAGAACAATGCCAAATTTGTTGCTAAGTATATTGATGAGGATCAAGTCCCAATGAACCACAGGAATTTCCAGGGCATGAAGAGCAGCTACATTGTCCCTCAGTGTAGAGAGAAGGACATGCAGCGCAGTTGGAGACTCAGCCGACATCGATGGTATTTGAAGGATTGCATCAATGTGTTGTGCCACAATGAGACATTTGTTGTCATATCGCCTCACTAACAAATCCCATGACACAGGATAGTTTCCATTGGTGAGTGTAAGTGCCTGTACTATTGATAGTGGTTCACCACTGACTGCTGACTTCGAATAGGATAGCCTTTTAATGTTGGTTAGGTTAGTGTTATCAGCGACAAGGGTTATAAATAGATTAGAAAAATTGGTCCACAATTTAAAATCACCACTGAAATTTGGTGGTATTATTATTATTATTATTATTATTATTATTATTATTATTATTATTAGCACCGCGTCTTACTACCCATTCGGGTTATACGCACTTACACTAATGTGCAATGGTAGGGTGATTGTGAGATGAAATGGAGGACCTACAGTTTAACGTGGAATCCGAACCACGGTAGAGGTCTGGCATTCCTAACATTCACAAATTGTGATTAATACACATCTTGTCAGAGGGGAAGGAAGGGTTTGGCAATCAGATAAATCTGTGCCGGGACCGAGGATTGAACCCCGGACCCTCAGCACAGAAGTCTGACACCTTACTGCTAGACCACCAGGTCACCGAAATTTGGTAATGGAATGGCCGAGGAGGAGCACTTGAGGGGGTAGGTCGTTGCGTGGAGCCGTCGGGACATTTGGTGGCACTAACACGATCCAAGATTGACATTATGTAGTAATAGGTGTTATCAAAGTCACAAAGTCTCTTCTCGTGTGCATCAAGGTCAAAGTCATCAATGTCTTTACTTAATTGTACAGTTAAATGGTCTGTCTCGTAGGTCTCACGCACGACCTTCAGATCCCGACAGGTGGCTATAAATAGCTCACAACACTTGTAGTCTAGGTTCTCACTTGCTTTAGCTAACGTTTCCGCGTGTTTAATCCGGCACTCGGCGCGTGTAAGCTTTATTAAAGCAGAGTTCAGTGATAAATTCGGCATTGTGAATTAATTCTCTACCTACTACAAAAATACACGACCGACACGAGAACACAACAAAGTTTATTTACAATCTGACAAAGTAAGCAACAGAGCGATGGAAAATTTAACATTCCAATATGGTGTTGGTGCGCATTCAAGGCAGGAAAGTGTTTTTTAAAAGATGGCCACCATTAACATAAATTACAAGCAAAATTATTTACATCAAAATCCACACATAAATGGTAACAAAGTACATTCAAGCGAGAGAGAAGTACCAAAAACTCATGATTTCAAACGATAAGAGCAGATATAGGCCTATAAACAGTGTACTGCCAATCGTGACAAATAATAATTACGCTGCGACCAATCTAGGCCTATGACTGGCGAATAAACAACACGAGAAGATTCCCACTTATTATCGATTAGAACATATGTTAGGAAAATGTTCACAAAACAACACGAGAAAATAAAATGACGCGAGCACATAACCATGGAATGTTTATGTTATACGACACCCGAAGATATATATGGGACGAAATACAAAACGAGACTGGCCTGCCCAGGACCGGAAATACGACGAGAGAAAAACCATTAAAAAAAGGTGCACAACAGGCACCAAACCAAGTTTCTTGACGCCAAAACAACACAGTAAACATAGTTCCAAATAAAACAAAATAAAAACAATATACACATATACAATCCCCAAACAGTTGCTTTTTCTCCGAATTATTCCAATAAAACCAGAAACACTCTTCTTTGATCTGTTTATTGTTTGCTCTAAGCACATATAGGTAGCGACTGCCGTCAATCTATTTGTAGATCGTTGAACTACAAAAGCTCCTTCCAAAAACTTTTCATACACCTCTGGTGATGTTTCTTACAAATTTCTTGCAATTTCTAAATATACTGATCTTCATCGCAACTAATCAGTGCGATCAAAAGCTGAGAATAGTGGTAATAGTTTTTGGACAGTATGCACATCCTTCCCGATCACTCCAACCAATATTTCTAAGTAGATTTATCATCTTCAAAACATTATTCCAGTACATGAACAATTTCGATTCAGACGAACAGCATTTTATGAATTTCTCATAGTCAGAAAGCAATGTAGGCATTGAATCCAAAACATCATTCATTTTTTCAGTAGCATCAATATTGTCTTGGAAACATTTTTTCAAAACGTCAAGTGGCTCATTGACATCATAATTGTGGAAAGGATTATCGTTGAAAAAACTCGTTTAATTGGATCCTAAACATTGCTTCACCAAGTAGGAGCATTCCCTTAAGTACATAATTTGTAACTTTCCATTCAAAACAGCCTCAGTGACATTTACACAAAATACTGAAGTTTCAATAAAAATGTTTCAGTTTTTGTTAAAATGCTTTTTTTTATGGATTAGCGTGCTCAGCACCCTAAAAAACATGTAAAATGACACCTCACATGCCTATGTAGTGCATTTTCAAAATGCGTTATTTTTCGAGATAATGAAATCAAAGATGGCATCAATTTTCCAAAATGGCCAATTGCACAGACCATCACCCAACTTTTTATCAATCACTGGATCATAACCAACAAGCTCCTAATGGGTGACTCTCTGGTAAATTGATGACATACAGAAATATGCTCAGCTAACGCACTAATGACTTAGTGAGACAACTACAGATATTTTGCCCTCAGCTTCAAAAACCCCAGTGAAAACAAATTTGTGACTACAGTGTGAAGTTTTAGTTGCTTTGTTGTTGAAGTGTTATTTGATTTGAATGGTGAGAGGGTGAAAGAGAAACCAAGGTTTTGCAAAAATGTTGTGCACAAATCATACACATTTTATGGCCTGTATACAAAATATGTGGGTGAATTTGAGTCGACTTTTGATATTTAAAGGCCTTTTGTGCGAAATAATTTATCTTAGAGCATTATGTTTGATTACATAGTAAAATTAATTTTAAATAAGCAACTTTTCCATAATTTTTTCATGTGCTATGCAAGGCTGACCTTTTGTTTGAAAACTTAATAAAAATTGTGTTTGAAATATTGAAATAAATTATTTTTCTCCTCACTGTATTAATAAATCTAACACATGCTACATGCAAACTAAACTTTCTTCTGATATTATCTATGCTTCTTAGCAAAAATATTTTGTAATAAGATATCAGGGTGCTAACAAGGATTTGTAGTTCACAATAAAAAATATGAACAGGGATTATTCTTTCTGGAAAATCCTTGCAAAGTGTGTAAATATACACACATTTGACAAAACAAACAAGAATTGGCTATGAAAGCAATTTTCCCAACATACTAGCTATTTTTCTGTAGCTACTTTTATTAAAGTATACACACTTAACGGACACCTCTAGATAATAGCGGATTCTTCTTTATAAGAGAGAGTTTAAATTTACCTGGCAAAATATATTTTTTTTAGCATCACGTCTTATCACTAGTTTGGGTTATATGTATATGTTGTATGTACTAATCACACTAATGTATTGGGATGAGGGAGGATGAATTTAAAGGAAGTGTAACCACATTTAAGTGGAAAACCATTTAGGAAAAACTACCCTGTGTACACCTGACCAGGATACAAACCTCTATCTCCCCATCATCAGTTCTCTAGTCCAGAGGTTCCCTAACTGCGAGGCCCTTGGGAGGCGCCAGTATCGGCCAGGGGAGCTGAGTACCTCGCCGAGAGTGAAGGGTGTTTTTAGTTTTTTAATTACAAACAAAACCCACTATTCACGAAGTAGACTCGACAAGACTCTTAACTGCATATGCAGTGTTTATGAATCATACACTACCTCTAGCGGAATATGAAGTTACTACAGCAGTCATGGTACTGTAAATTCCCGCTAGGAAGTGCTCAAGTCAATCGATCGCCTGACTCTGGGCTGGGTGTGAGTGGTGGTAGTATGTGCTTAGGACGCTAGGTTAACTAACAATGTAATGTTAGCATTTGAAATTTTTGTACTAGTAGTATAATAGTCATTGGTTTGTTAGTGTGTGCGTTTCCATAATAATGGAGAAGTTTTTAAATATTAATAAAAAACGTGATGTGGAAGACACGGTGCCTGCCTCTAAGTACAAACGGAAAAGGAAATGTAGGGAATATTATGAGAGTTATCTGGATTACGGTTTCACAAACATGAGTGTGGATAATCAAGAGCATCCTCAGTGTGTCTTTTGCCTGAAAGTGTTGGCTGCTGCCCAGTGAATTAAAACGTCATTTGGAAACAGTTCACAGTGGCTTGATATGTAAACTATGTGATTATTTTCCCCCTAAGTTAAAAGAAATTAATGAACAGAAAGCTACTACTTCTAAACAAGCTACGATCCTCACCAAAACTTTTCTTTCATCATACAAAGTTGCACTCTGCATTGCGCAATGCAATAAACCCCCATTCTATTGCAGAAGAACTGATTTTACCAACTGCTGTGGATATGGTATCGGCTATGATTGGGGAGTCTGCTGCTAAGCAACTCTTAAACATACCTTTGTCAAATAATATGATCAGTTTTAGGATACATGACATGGCTGACGATATAAACAGTATTCTACTGGATTAAGCAACTGACAGCAACAATGACGCCCATTTGATTTGTTATGTGAGGGTCATAGATGCAGACAATAAATTTGTCGAGGATCTGTTATTCTGCCAATTTATTACATTATATACGAAAGCCACGGATTTGTTTCATAACAGAAAAACAATAGTGACTGGAAAAAATGTGTTGGTGAGTGTACTAATGATGGTCAATCAATGTCAGGTTGTTATGGTGGACTACAAGCGACCATACAGAACAAAGCGCCTGATGCGTTGTGGATACAACTTTCAGACAAAGTGTTGGCCTTAAAAAAAAAAATTACTACTCTGGAAGAGTAAAATAGATTACGGTAAACCTGACTACTTCCTTCTACTGCAGAGCTTTCTGGAAGAAAATGAAGTTCAGTTGAATGAAGAAGTGAAACATGTGTTTCTTAAGCATGTGTCACAACTCCAGGTTCAATTTGGAAAGTATTTTCCAGAAGATGTCGTTGAACATTACCAATGGGTCAGAGATCTCTTCAATGCCAAGTCCCCATCAAATTTCACTACTGCAGAAGAGGATCATTGAAAGCTAAGTTTATTTCTGTGTCACTGCCTGAATTTTGGAGCCTGGTGAAGCAGGAATATCCAGCAATAAGCAACAGAGCTCTGCAAATACTAATCCCGTTTGAAACTTCCTATATCTGTGTGAGGCCAGATTTTCAGCAGTGGCAGTTATTAAAACAAAGTACAGAGCAAGAGTTAATGTTGAGAAAGAGATGAGTATTTCTATTTCCAATATATTTCCCAGGTTTAAAAAATTGTGCAAGCAGAAACAAGCCCATCCATCACATTAAGAAGGATGAGGGTAAATAAAACTGATTGATTTACTGTTTTATAAAAGTAATTTAATTTTAATTATTCTTTTACTTTAATTTGTGTTAATTTTTAAAATTCTTTAAATTTAAATATTAAATTGAATTTTAAAATTGATTTAATAAATGTTTATGTTACTGTTTAGTAATTTTTAAGTCCCATGTAAAAAAAATGACTGTCATGTGCAAGACATACACATAAAGCGTGGCATAAATGCCATACATGTAATATTATTTGGTTCAGGGGAGGCATCATAAAAATGTCGAGGGGTCAAGGGAGTTGTGGACCTGAAAAGTTTGGGAACCTCTGGTCTAGTCTATAGTGAGAGTAACACCTTAAACCATGCGGCTACTGAAGTAGGTTTCTGGCAAAACATATTTTCAGTAACTAATATGGACACTGCCAGACACCCATATTTCTCTTAATTCTGTACAAAAATTGCAAAGAGCAGTCCATATATCTTATAGTATAGTATATGTTAAAAATGCCATCGTCTAATATGCAGTGCGAGTGGTCCTACCTTTCACTGTTAACAAAACAGTTCCATTGCTATAATAGCCAATATCGTCATTGGTAAGTGCAGGACAAATTCTTACGTAAGAATGCATCTTGAAAATAAAATTCAATAGAACACACACAAAAAAAAGTTTAATTTATTTAAGCCATAGGCTTATCAATGAAATAGTATATATAGTTTTGAGCTGAATGATAATACATGTTTAGTTTATTTTTATTTAAATAAAAACATATTTTCCATACATTAAACGTCCTTACTGTTTTAAGTTGGATAGAGTATCTGAATTGTGGTATATACTACCAAATAGACAAATACTCATTAAATAAATGTTAAATGGCAAAAATTATTAGTCCTTTTAGTCATTTACATTGTGCAGCAAATATGTATATATGTAAGTTAAGCATAGCTGCTTTTCCTTAAAGCACTTAGTTAATTAAGATAGTTTGGAAACTATATTGTCGTCTCTAACACACAGTATAAGTCGAAGCTCTCTCATACTAATACTAACATGTGTCTGCAGGTTGGATGAATGGTCGAAACTCTTATCATTTTTTATTGTTCTAATGCACAAAATAATATACCGCTATTAATGTTTATTTGCCTTCCTTGCACTCTTTAATACTTTAAACCCATGTATATAAATTTTCAGTAAAAAGTCAAATTGAGGACAGCACTTTACTAATTTTCATAGCCTTAGTATAACAGCAAATTTGCACAGATTTATCCGATTGCCAAACCCTTCCCTCACCTCTGACAAGATGTGTATTTATCAAAACTTGTGAATGTGAGGAATGCCAGGCCTCCACCGTGGTTCGGATTCCACGTTAAACTGTAGGTCCTCCATTTCATCTCACAATTACCCTACCATTGCACATTAGCGTAAGTGCGTATAACCCGAACGGGTAGTAAGACGCGATGCTAATAAAAATAATAATAATAATAATAAAAATAATAATAATAATAATAACAACAGCAAATTTGAAAAGAATGTTAAATGGCCAAAAGAGTAAAGAGTGTGAGAAACTTGTGACCTAAATAATTCAGAGTATTATATTCTTAAAATAAATGGTACGGAACTCCGCACGGACTTTCTCGCTCTATTGTTTAAAAATGAAGATATTTACTCAAAACTTGTAATAATATGTGAAACAAAATAATACACACTAGCAAACCCCAGCATAAATTGCACTATACTTATATAAAACATTTTTTGAGTCTCGGTTTTAAATTTCATAATTTTATTTTTGAAGAATTAATGTCCTCATTTGTATGTTTGGACCTATAAAAATAGATCAATATTGGGTCCACAAGGGTACACTTCTTATTAAAATTTCGACTACCGGTTAAATTTTTTGACAATTTATTAAGTGTTGCACATCTTCATGTAATAGCATTGCTATTAAATTCCTAATTTATAATAATTTTGACCAATAAAAAATGTAAATATTGAGTATTGAGTCTAAAATGGAGATAAATCATTGTTGTACAAACATTTGTCCTAAGAGGTTTAAGGAAAAATAACAAACTTTTTGAGAGACTTACTTATATTTAATTACTCTATGGCATTGGAGAATTATTGCGTTTAAACTTAAGTAGTATCTCTTTACAACTAAAGTTCACAAAATTGTATTAATATATTTGCCAATATCTCAGAAACTGTTGGTTTTATAAAAATATATTTCATATAAAAGCTTTCTATATTTAATAACACTACAATTTTGCAATGATAAGTTATTTAGTATCTCAAATAGTTGCGGAGATTCAAAAATTTCTGCTTCTGTAAAGTACTCTAAAAGTCATTTTTATGGGAAAATGAAAATAGCCAGTCTATTTATAATTTTACTCAACACTTAGATACGAATTTTAATCAAAATCGTTAGAGCCGATTTTGAGAAAATCGATGATTTCTCTTTTTGCTCTTTATAAAACTACTCTTAATTTTAAGTTTTAACAGACACACAAACAGACGGCATTGCAAATACCATTTTTAAGGGTTCAGGGGGTCATGAGATGTCGATATCCATCAACATTTCAGATTAGATTTTTTTTTTA
>CABFWB010004051.1:33822-56263 GCA_902151455.1 Timema bartmani
GGCGGCGGTGGGGGTGGCAGTGGTGGTGGCGGTGGTAGTGGTGGTGGTGGTAATTTTCAATTTCAATTTCCCTCATTATAGTGCTGGCCAACAGTCGTAAGACCTATAACAGGCCAGCACTGAAAAGTACACAATACCTTACAAATATACACGATAAAATAAGATAAACAATAATAGCTAAATAATTATATATACTGATCAATAGTTATGAAAAAAATAGTAATTAATAATGATAAAGAATAAAAAAATAGAAATAATAACAAATACTTAGAGAGTAGTAAAAAGCAGTAACAATATGCTAAAAATAAATCAAAATATTGTAAATTTAAATATTACAGGCAGAACCTATAAATGATAAATTATTGATATGGAAGTTCCTTAAATAACTCTCTGGGTTTAGCTTTTCTTTTATGATAGAAGTTTAATTCTACAAATTTAGAATTGGCGATATGGATACAAAGACCTCTAGGGCTCACCTTATAAGAGCTATTGAGGAAAAAAAAAATTGAATTACATACGAGAAGACCGAGAAGGGATATGAACGCCTACATGATCAAGGGTAAATTTGCAAGAAATTTTGTATTGGGAATATTAAAAACAAAAAGGGCATCACAATAAAGTCCACGCGAGAAGAGTGTTTGGAGCCCTAAAAGGTTTCGAATTCTGTCATAATCATAATAAATCAGGTTTCCTTTGAAGGTTTTCCAACCTAATAGAATCAGTTAAGGTAATGGAATTCCAAGCAACAGTAGCATATTCTAACTTAGATCTAACCAGGGCGTAGTACAGACATAAAATACAGTAAACTTTCTTAAATGATGAAGTAATAAATTTAATAAGTCCAAGTAATTTAAATGATTGGGATATTACATGGTCAACATGATAGTGGAAGTAAAGTTTTTTTATCTAGGAGAATACCAAGATCATTAATATAAAGGATGCGAACTACATTTTCATTGCCTAATTTATAAGTGAAAAATAAAAGATTATAGTTTTCCTAGTAAAAGATATTGATTTGGTCTTAGATTTATTAATAGTTCAACAACAACAACAACAACAACAATAATAATAATAAGACATAATAATAATAAGCCATAATAATAGTAAGACATAATAATAATACTTAGCACCGCATCTTACTACCCATTCAGTTTATATGCTTAAGTGCTAATTATGCTAATGGGTTAGGAACTGGGAAGGTTGAATATAAAGGAAGTGAACCCGCATTTGCATGGAGTGAGAGTGGAAAATCATTTAGGAAAAACCACTTCCAGTTCACCCGAGATTCGAACCTCGACCTCACCATCCTCAGCAGTCTAGCTCAACATGAAACTAGCGCGTTAGCTAACTATGCTAATGATGCAGGTAATGCATGTATACTTTCTCTAAACATAACCTTGCTAATTCATAAAACCAATGGTGTTATTAGTACATAAGCTTATAACCCAAACAGTGCTAAACAAAATTAAACATAATATGAGCATTTGCCAAAAAAGGAAAATTTAACTATGCTCCAGACAATAAAGTGTGTGTTGAGATTTTTTAAAATTCTTTTATAGTAATGATAATAAACAATAATCTGATATCAAAGTTATTATTTAATTAAGAGTAAAACTTCATCATTTCTTTCCTGACAGACCCATATACAGGACGGCTGCATTTATTTAAGGGACATGAGAGAAGACAAAATGTGTAGTTGCCTTCCCCCTTGAAACAATTTTTCTTTCAATTTAAAGGTATTTGACCTTGAACCAAGAAAAGTTTTCATCTTTGGCGCATTTTTTTTTTATGTGCTACGCTAACAATATTCAAGAGGTTCAGCTATTATGTACAACATATAAGAGGGTTCCATGACTAAAATTAAGTGGGAAATGCTGATGTTGAGCAATAAATTAAATTAATTGCAAAACCTTTTCCCCAGTTAGCATCTAAAGATGACCTCAATTTCTTATGAGAATGTATTCATTTATGGAGATGAGCAGTTCAGAAATTTGAAGAACCATTAACAATAAAAAATGACAAAAATTAGAGTATTACAGAAATACTTTCAATATTGATATTAGACTCAACATGATTGGTATATGAATGGTATGAATGAACAGAAAGGCTTATTTGTTACAACTCTTTGTTAAACCGGTTTTGGTTTGTGTATTTATGATTTATTTTTTGTTGGCAATGTTTATATATAATAAAATTGGATTTTTTCAAACAAACTTTCAGCAAGTTTCTATTTTTTTAAAACTCATTAAATAATACTCACCTTTATCAACAAAGCAATACTAGCTAGCATAAAGTTGAGAATGTTAACTTTAAGAACTGCAGGATTTCTTTAATAACCTAGGGAATAGAAGATATTCATTCATTTACATACAGATAGCATAGTAATGAATGTGGCACATACATGAGTTCATAACAAAAGTGAACTGGAAGTTCAAGCATAAAAAATTATTAAAAAATTGTGTAAAAATAATAACATTAGTTTTGGGGGAAAAGAACAAGGCTGTTACACATAAAAAAGTAATATCAATATATTTGTATTTCCTTTTTGAGTAAGGCAGGCAGCATACTAAAAATTAAGCCTAGTTAACACAGTACGAGAGCTGCTTTGATGGCCACATAGTCTAAGGCATCACTCTTGCAATAGAATATACTGCCGATGACAGGAATATTAGGGTTCTAATCTCAGTCAGGTGTACTGAGGGTGGTTTATCCAAAATGGTTTCCAACTCTCCCTACACACAAATGCGGAAACAATTCCTCTAAATTCAACCTTTCTTATGGGTACAGCCTGAACAGATAGTAAAATGCATTGCAAAAAATAAAAAGACAGTGTGAGCTATTAACTTTACTGTGAACCAGTAGCACTAACTAACCTTCTAACTGGGTGGAAAGTTGCTGGGCTCTTCTATGCTGGCCCTTGCTATTTATTCACATGGGCTGGTCAATGAAATAGTTATAGACATAGTTATTTTTTAATGTTTGACAATGTCTGAAGAGCGTAGAACTCTAAATAAGATCATTTCCTTTGGCACTGTGTGCAAATATAAAACATGAGGCAAAGTATATGATAAAGAGTGTGTGTACAGTAAAATGGCTGTATAAGAGGTATTTAGGAGCATCATCAACATTATTTAAAGAGCTGTGTGATCATGATCCAAGTGAATATAAAGCTGTTTTGAGAATAACTTCTGCGTTAAATAGCACCAACCTTTCAACATGCAGACAAAACAATACATAAAACTGTGCAAGCAAAAGAAAAATTGGAAATCCCCAACACTGGTTTCCTTGTTTCAGCAACAAAACTCAAAATGCTGTCAATTTTTCTGTTTATCAAAGGCAATCATATTGAAAATGGTCCCAGAAGTATGTGAAGCCATTAGCGAAAGCCACCGATCTGCATGGTGTGGCAAGGCCAATATCCAGTAAAACAAAAATATAAGAAGTGGCTGGCTAGGCCCAAGGTTACTATATAGAGGTTACCTCATTCCCGTAAGCACTGTGTAGACACCACATCTCCCTGCTGTGACGTCACCTGTAGCCCAGCACCTAGACTAGCCACTGACAGCATCAACTATTCTTACTTATTTACTGCGTATTATTCATTTGTAATTATATAATAATGCACCCGCTTCTACACGCAGCTTTCCTAGTGCACTTTACTCTTTTCGTAAATTTTGTATTTTTTCCACATTATTATAAATTTTCATTTGTACTTAGATATCAAAGTTCTTACGCAATTTTTTACTGCTCTCAGAGTACCGGTAATATTTATCGCGTGAGTTTGAAAAAATTAAGATAATTGGCAAAAATAATTTAAAACTGAATTAATTTTACTATTTAGATAATATTCATAATTATTTACATTTTTTTTTATAAATCATGACGGATGGTCAAAATTTATCAACTTAATTTATAAGTTTCTGATATGATTAACAATTTTATCAATTTTAAAATATGATTTGTATATACTGTATAAACATTTTTTCTAATATTTCTTTTAGAAAATAAAATTATTTACAAACAGTAGCAGTGTACACACATACTACACAGGCAGCAAGTAAGAAATCAAGTTAATAATTTTTCTAAACATTTGTCTCTGATATATAACTTACCGAATTTATCTTTGTTTTTTCCAGATAGAATCAAATAAAAGTAATTTTATTTTGTAATGCATAATAAATATACAACAAATATACATATCACACATTTATAAACATACATATCGCAATGTATTAGACCCTACCAAATTTTGTTATTAAATGATACATATTAATAGTATTAGTTTATGCAATTACATTATATTAACAAATAATAATGGCAAATAGTGAATAACAATGCTGAAAATAGTTTTGTTCTACAAGAAAATCTATAAATAGATTGTTGGTAGTTTCCAAATTGGTGCTAAAAACAAGCTTCTAACGACAGCTACTTACTTTTTGTTATGTAATGATCTTGTTGAAAATTTCTTATAGGTTTTCCTTTGTTCATCTGAATTGTACCCTCTTTTAGTCCTTTTCCAGACCTGTGTACTGTTCAAAAATTTCATTTTAATTAATGTCCTTTGGCGAATAAATGTGCTGACAACTTCTTTAGAAATTCCAGGATGAGTTTTTGTTATATTAATAACTAAATTCGATACTACACCACATCCTTTTCTTAGTGTTTCTCCGTGATGTTTACGGAATTCTTCCTCTAGTTCCCTCGATTGCTTAATCCTGACGAACAATGGCATTTGCAGCCCTCCAAAAGAGAGGTGTTTTATCCAGATACTTGACGGTGGATCTCCTAAAGTTGCCGTAATTCCATCTGTGATATAGGGGAACTTTTTTCCTAGTTTTTTTGCTATTCAACCGGCCAAGTACTCTAGAGCAGAACTCTCAAAATCAGTTAAACTTACTTTTTCTTCCATTTGCTCAAGCACAAATTCATCTGACTCATCGTATTCTTATTTGTTTGTTCCTTCTCCTGTGTGTTTTAAAGATTGAATGGAAATTCCACAGTCTTCCGATCAACACTTTTGCCACAACATATTCACCATCATCTGAACGTTCAGGATTTGTATTTTTTTTGCACCATTCCAGGATTTTTCCCGAGGATGATCATTTTAATGCGGTACAATGCACTCAAAGGCGTAGGATGATCGATCATTCAGTCCTCTACGAGTCCTAATCTGAGAAAATAAATTTTCCAGAGAATCTTGATTAATTCTATGAGTTAGGATGTATTGAATATTGTTGTGGTGTTTATCTTTTACGTCGCTGAACAATGACTGCAGAGATTTAACAGACATTATGCATCCTTTCTGGAAAAACTAGAGGATTTTTTTTTATCACCACATCTCAGCGTTTTCATCAACTCTACCATTCTATTCAGCATTTGATCTTGAGCGCCCAGGTCTTGACCGTAAAGTTTCCTAGAAGAGCTGCATAGATTTTTAGGAACAAAGCTATTCATTATATGAAACCAGAGATCACACACTTCAATAACTTCAGCCAATGTTTCCGCATCTGTTTTACTTTTCATCTCATTAAATCTAAGCCCTGACGCCGTTCTGTGTGATAGAAGTTGTTTCGCTTTCCTTACATTCTGCCTCTTAGTTTTTTCAACATTTAGATGACTCTCATCGATTTTTAAACTTTTCAAATCTTTATTTGTCTCAAGTTGGATCAGTTCAAATAAAAGACTTTTATTACATATTCTTCCGTCACCTAAACGAAAGCCAGTGTCTAAAAGCCAATTCCTTATTAGCTTAAGGACATGTGGTGCATCAGCAAAGCAATAAATATTCTCTTCTTGTGAGGCTGGATGAGAAAAAAACGTCTTATCAATGGAAATTCCCAGTTCATTCCATAAACCAATATTTCCTCCTCCTAAGTCACTCACACAGGCTTTTACGGTGTATCCAATTTCATACAATTTAACTGTAAGGGAATCAAGAATATTCTTCGTCATTTTTCTGTCAAAATCTACGTAAATAGGCTGCTTCCATTTTGAAAATAAGCCACGAGCCATGACCACTTGCATTTGTGAAAAAGGTCCAACAATTTCATCATATTTCACGTCATACTCAAGAGTTTGCTTCACTTTAACTTCGTCACATTGTAAGACGACGAGTCGCTCAGTGTCATTCAACGAAGACCGTGCAACCTCCAAAAACTGGAAAACATTTTCAAGAACGCCTTGCCTCATATCAAATGTAGAGGCCCACTTCTGCAAAGTTGAAAGACCAGGTAAAGGGATTTTCAATTTGTTTTTTAAGAAGAGGTAACAACGCTTACTGAAATATCTTAAAGTAAATGCTATAGATATTTCTTCATTTGTCCATTTTACTTTCTTCTTCAGTCCCAGAATTATGTCAATTTGATTCTGAGTAAAGATATTTCTGAATATATTTCTAGCATAGGCTTTTGAAGAAACAATGGTTTTCTTTTTATATTTCAAATTGAGATTTTCTTTCTTGAGTTTTTTCATTACATTTAGATTTAAAGTGGACTTTTCCCGCAATAGCTTCAAATTTTCTTTTAATTCTTCATTTTCTTTCTTTAAGGCATTTAATATGTTTAATTGAGCACAAGAGGACGAATGTATATAGTGAGCACAAGGGCACGATTGCTCACTAATTGTTTTCTGGTTTGAACTTTCATGAATAAGTTCTTCAGTCAGTTTCTTGTTTTCTCTGGTTTTCACGTTGCAGAACATTTTCCTCTTTATCTGGACTTCTGTCTCTACCTAACTTCAATGATGGTATGGCGGTAGGTTTCAGCTTACTTTGAGGTGGGATATTCATTAATTCTGCTTTTAAATCTCTTTTATAATCAGAATATTTGAAGTGTTTAGAACATACAAAAGAAGTACTTGGATTCCAGTTACCATCTCGCCGACATTTTTGCACCCACTCTCGACGCAGTGAACAATCTTTCAGAAAACGATGATATTGTAAGTATCTAGTCTCCGAAAACGATTTCGTTTTCACCAAACTATTTGTACATACAGTTACTGTACAACGGGTCCCTGGCATTTTAGATCCTAAAATAAACTTTAAATATAAACTACATAGTTTATAAACGCACACGGAAAATAATTAATTACAGTAATTATGTAGGATGGAGCATGGGAAGGTACCTATTTTAGAAATAAAATAATTTAGATAAACTCAAAATATTTATTCACTAACCTTATTAAAAAGATCTCGATCTTGGATAGTAAAAGTGGATATTGTTTTTTAAACAATGTCTTGGAGGTGTCTACAGTTTTTTCTATACATCGTTGTAGTCGTTGAACAATGCTGTTCATTACTTTTTGTAACATTTCTGGTGTGAAACCTCCCATTTACTCTCTATTTCTAACCTCAAATTTTCCAGTCATTGTGATGCACCGTGAGTACTCGCTTTCTTTAAGTTATCTCCACAAGAAAAAGTCAGAATATGACAACTTAAGGAATATCGCAGACCATTGCACATTACCAACCTGGGAGATCAAGCGACCCACAAACATTTCACGCAGAGCTGCTATGCTCTGTCTTGCAGTATATACCGTGGCACCATCTTGTTGAAGCCTCATATTGTTCAAGTTGAGGCTGAAAGAAAGTTTGGTTTCACACCAGAAATGTTAAAAAAGTAACAAACAGTTTTGTTCAACGACTACAACAGTGTATAGAAAAAATTTTTTTAAAACAAATTGAATATTCATTTTCATAATCCAAGACCGATATATTTTTAATATGGTTAGTAAATAAATGTTTTGAGTTTTCAAAAGAAAGTTATTTTATTTCTAAACTATGTACCTTACCGCGCCCCACCATGCATAGCTCGTAGTATTTATAAATTTCATTAAAACCATTTGAAAAATAATAAAACTCACTCCTACACACTTTTGGTTATGTAGAAAAATACACACTCGCAGTTGCACACACATACACACACAGTAAGCACATAGACTCAAATACAAATTAATAACCAAACATTAGCTATAGAATATTTACAAAAATCACTGTGAGTTACAAGACTATTTTATGAAAACACCGAAACTCACGCATATAAACTTGCAGTACAATACACAATAAATGGCCTACTATGCGGACTGTAGCAGCAAACGGGCTACGAGTGACGTAGTGCGCAAATTGATGTGCGAACGAACGAGGCAACCTCTCTATAGTAACCTTGGGCTAGGCCAGCTGCTGGCCAACTCACAGTCAGTAACTCAGTCAACCTGTTTACATGAAGACATTAGCTTATCCTCAGCTACTGGCTCAGTCAACGCACAAGCCAACTCGCACCGTATAAACCAGGAATTAGGTGAAGTATATATGAAAGTTTATTTGCAAAACTAATTCCTTGTTTCCATAATGAACTAATATAAATTTTAAAAGCTACAATCACTTCATCAGTCAGTTTTTGTATTTACCTGTTTGTTTTCTTTTCAACTGGTTCAATAAACAATGACAGGAAATAGTTTCATTTACATAACTATGTTTGATGTTAACACCTTTCAAGTTCACCAGTACTGTAGTATATTGTTTGAATGTCACAATATAGTTTGTAAATCTTGAAGTAAATTAATCATTTCATCCATAGAAGCCATGGCAATAGACCCTGCAAAAGATAATGTAGAAACACTTAAGTCTAATTCCAATCTGAGCAGTATTGAAAAATAATACATTTTTAGTAAAAATGTTACATGCACATTTAAAAAGATTAATAGATGGTAAGGACACTAAGTTTCAGTCACAATCGTGATTATGTGATAACAATTTATTGTGACATCTAGAAAATGAAATAGTAATTTTTTATAAACTACGAGGGGTGTTTTTTTTTTAAGTAAGGACCGTTTTGCAATAAAATAGGTAATACTAAATCTTTTTGAGTGAATTTTTAAAAATCCGATTCTACATAACTTCAGCTTCCTTTCAACATAGTTTCTGTTGTTATTCAAACATATGACATATCGTGAGATAAGTTATTTTAGACCCTTGTCATAGAAGTCTACCGCCGGTGAGAAAAGTCATTTCAAGATACAAGCAATAAAGAAAAAGAGTGGAGGAGAGAAAAAGAGAGATACACAGGGGAAGATAAAGAAGAGAGAGTAGAGAGAAAAACCAAAGAGTAGAGAGAAAGACCAAACAGTAGAGAGAAAGACCAAACAGTAGAGAGAAAGACCAAACAGTAGAGAGAAATACCAAACAGTAGAGAGAAATACCAAACAGTAGAGAGAAATACCAAACAGTAGAGAGAGAGACAAGAGAGAAAGAGTAGAGTGAGAAAAGAGAGGAGAGAAAGACAAGAGAGAAAGAGTAGAGTGAGTAAAGAGAGGAGAGAAAGAGTAGAGTGAGAAAAAAGAGGAGAGAGAGAGGAGAGAAAGAGTAGAGTGAGAAAAAAGAGGAGAGAGAGACAAGAGAGAAAGAGTAGAGTGAGAAAAAAGAGGAGAGAGAGACAAGAGAGAAAGAGTAGAGTGAGTAAAGAGAGGAGAGAAAGAGTAGAGTGAGAAAAAAGAGGAGAGAGAGATAAGAGAGAAAGAGTAGAGTGAGACAAGAGAGTAGAGTGAGACAAGAGAGTAGAGTGAGACAAGAGAGTAGAGTGAGACAAGAGAGTAGAGTGAGACAAGAGAGGTGAGTGAGACAAGAGAGGTGAGTGAGACAAGAGAGGTGAGAGAGACAAGAGAGAAAGAGTAGAGTGAGACAAGAGAGAAAGAGTAGAGTGAGACAAGAGAGTAGAGTGAGACAAGAGAGTAGAGTGAGACAAGAGAGGAGAGAGAAACAAGGGAAAAATTAAAGTGAGGATTTTTTTAATGTGTTTTAAGTGTAGGAACATGTGAAATGAACAAGCTCTAATGAAAATTAAACGTAATATAGGATCCAGTCAAACGTTTCAGTCTACACTACAATAGTTTTTGTTTATTTGTTAGTTAATAATAATAGTTGTTAATCTTTTTTCTTTACAGGCTAGTATAGTAATTATATTAATTGAGTCCCAAGGAACTGGTTCAATCCAAGTAGGAGCAAGAATTTTTGTATTAAAAAAATCAATATTTAAATATTTTGTATAAGATAGCCTATATGTGCCTGGGTTGAGGTATTATTATCAGGAAGTTGAACCAGAACCAATAATTATCTAGGTTAGTTTGTAATTAGTACATTTAGCAGTTTAGCAGATGGATTGTTCGTTCTTAACGTCTTACTACCCCTTTGAGCCATCTTCATCTTCACTAAAAGGGTAGAAATGAGGGAGGTAATGTGGTAAACCATTTAGGAAAACCATCTCCTTGTACCAAACCAAAATTTTAGTCCTGAAATATTCGCCAGCACACAAAATAAGATTGATACCTTAGTCTGTGTACACTCAAACATGAGTCACACAATTTAATAATGGCTTAATCTAAGAGGTAGAGAGATGAGGAGGGTAGTTTATAAGCAATGTACTTAATTAGCATGGAGAAAGTTAGGAAAACAACAGTGACCTACAGAATATCATTCCCGGTGTACCTGGCTGAGATTAAAACCTCCAAGTTCCCCATGAATGGTAACTAAATGCAATGTGAGTACAAAGTTCTAGACTGTGCAGTCATTTCTATACAAACAAATAATATTGTATTATCTATTAACCACCAACCTTAAACTGCAATTTTAGTTTAGCTGACAAAACTTATTGTATCTATTTATAAAAGGTTATTTCAGCAAACAATTAAAATACAAACTTAGCTCATGAGAGGAAATTGTAAATAGCTATGACAGTTTTAAAAAATGTATTTTTTTTTATTTCTCACTGGCAAAATATACTGATATAAATGGTTTTGATGTTTGCCATTTTAGTGCCACGCCTATACTGGATTTCTTTGTGAAAAGTGCCAAGTCTGTTTCAAGTTTTGTGTTCTAAGAATGCCACGGCTGTTCCACAATTTTTGTTAAGGTTGTACAAGAAAAATCACCAAACTGTTATTTATGAAGCTATTTTTCAGATTGTTTTCTATCATTTTTATATGTGTTGAGTAAATGGAAAAATTCATAACAAGTAGAAAAAGACTAAATCTGATATAAGTTTATTTGCCTTTATTTGATATTAAATTTTGGTTTAGTTTACAACCCTACAACAAGACTTGTTTTTTCGATAATTGTTTGTTATAGCTTTTTTTTTAATTATTTAGCTCAGTGAGAATTTAAATGAAGGTAAAAATACATGCTTTCTAATGTGATTCCTAATTATTTTATTAATTTTGTAACATATGCTTTAATACTTGGTAAATGGATCTTTTTCGTTTTGTATTATTTACATTTTTAAGTGTTTTTGCTATTCTATGAAGTTGAATAAATATGTTCTTATATGAGGTTGAATGCTTGGAAAAATAATAAAATAGGAAATGTTCAGAACTTGAAATCAAGAATCAAAGAATCGATGTTGAATTTAATAATTGAAATCGAAAACCAGAATCGAGAAAAGAAGGTATTGTGACATATCTAATATTTATCTATGAAAAATAATTAATTTTAAAGGGGACAGCTGCTTAAAGTAATTTTCAGAATAAAACACACACAAATGAATGCTAAAATGATGAGAACTAGTAATAATAAAGCTATTAATTTGAAAACTTACGAGACTAGTGTCTATGTAACTAATAGTGAAACAAATGGTAACCAGAGAGGTTAGGAATAATAGAAGTAATAATTTAACAAGATGAATAGATTGAACCCTATGTCAGAATAAAGCCAAGCTCAGGGCCGGTCTAAGGCGTGTGTGACATGTGCAACCACATACACAAAAAATTCAGTGGGGTGGGGGGCACCAAAGTGGCCCAAAATATATATTTTTTGTTTTTATCTGGAAAAATATAAATATAATTAAAGAAAGTAATTTGTAAGAAGGTTGCCTATTTTTTAAATTAATATTTACATCCATCTCAGAGTACTTTTTTATTTCTAATTAGTGCATTAGAATACACTAACAAAGTAAATACATTTTGAAGGTTTTTCAGCGCAATACACCCCTGTCAACTATATTGGTGACAGGACTCTACTCGTTGCCAAGTCGAGACTGTGGGACCTACAATGAATGAGTCAGAGTCAGGCTCAGGCTGAACCTTTAGTGGGCGACGAGGGAAGGGGGGTAGGTGTAATGTTTGTTTTGATTCTCAGTCAGTCACCTAACCTCCGTGCGAGTGATTTATTGTCGCTTACTTGCTTTGTTTATAGTTTGGCGTGTTGCAATTCGCTACTTTTTTTTTAGTTTATATGGTGTTCTGTAAAATTTTACTTAAGTTTTGTTTTCAACCTTTTTAGTAGGTACTGTACTCTGTGAAATGTATTGTGTCCTACACTGTATTGCTGTTATAATTATGTATTTACTTTTTGTGATTTCTGTTTTTTTAATAATATTTAATCTATTTTTCAAACAGTTATTAAAATGTTTTCCAAATTTTCTGGAGCCGAAAATAGAAAACGTTAAATGTTACAAGAAACTAAGACAAGCGCTAAACTACTTTGTAATTATTTAACTAAGGCAAGCACTAGTAAAGAAAGTGAAAGTGAAATTGAAACACAATGTAACAATGATCATCTGTAGAAAGAGCGCTCAGAGGATTTAATAAATACTAGTGCCGATGATTCTAGCACCACGCAAATTAATGATCACAGTGATAAGAGTTATGTGACTGATACAATCCAAGAAATGAATAACTCATGTGAAAGATTGAAAGATCCGGCTAATTGGCCCAAAGTGTTAAGCACAAGTGAACGTGATTTTATTATTTCGCAAGGACCAATCTCAACAGTATTAGACAGCTACACTAGAGACGATACCAAAAGATCATTTTCCAACGTATTTTATTATCGGCTTGTTTCCAACGGCGAGAAAATCAGAAGATGATGGCTAATGCATTCCCAGTCTAAGGGAAGTGTATACTGTTTTTGCTGCAAGGTATTTAACACGGAAATTAATTATCTGATGGAAATGGAAACACAACTCTTTCCTGACACGAGATGTCCACCAACCACTTAAGGTGGTCCATAAAATGGGTTGAAGCAGAAGGGAGGCTTAATACTGGCAAGGCAATTGATGATGAAAATCAAAGATTAATTGCTCAGGAAAAAGAGCAATGGAAAAATGTCCTCATGAGACATCTTACCATCACACAGTTCCTTGCCCAACACAACATGGCTTTTCGAGGAATTCACGAAACCCTCTGCAGCAAAAACAATGGAAATTTTCTCGGGCTCATAAAGTTGATTACAAAATTTGCTCCTGTTATGAAGGAACATATTTCCCGGATTCTGGGGAAAGACAGTCTCAGATGTGTAACATATTTGNGCACATTCAAAGTGAACTGTTAAATCTAATGGGAAATAAAGTACGGGAGGAAATCTTAAAAAGTATCAAAGAGGCTATTTTGCATTGATTCTTGAATGTATTCCTGATTTGAGTAGAAAAGAACAGTTATCCATTGTAATATGATACATACTCAAAAAATCAAGGGGGAAAGTGGAAGTATGTTAGAGCTTTCTAGATTTTATCGAGAGTTTAGACAGTACAGGTTAAGTATGGCAGATACTATTTTAGGAAAACTAGAGGAATATGGTAATCCTGAACTGTGGGGGCCAGGATTATGACAATAGGGCTAACATGAAGGGAATACACTGTGGGCTACAAAAACAAATTTTAAACAAAAATAACAGCCATTTTTGTTCCTTGCGGCTGTCACAGTTTGAATTTGGTTTTAAGTGACGCCGCCAAGCCATCAGATCCTACTGTTACTCATTTTGGAAGAATACAAAGGCTTTATGTACTATTTAGTTGATCAACAAAACGTTGGAGCAATTTCTCGGAAAGCTTATCAAATTCTTCTGAGTTTTCAGGGATTGGGCCTTCCCCAACTTTGAAAGGACTTTGTGTAACACGTTGGGAAGCACGAATTGAGTCACTTAAAGCAGTGAGGTACCAAATAGTGCAAGTACGACAAGCCCTTTAGGATTTGAATAGTGACGCATCATTATTTGAAGATGATGTTAGATGTGAGGCTGGTCATTTGGCTGACACCCTTGAAGATTTTGGTTTCTTGGTGTCTTTGATTGCATGGTATGACATTCTTTTTCAAACGAATATTGCAAGTAAGACCTTTAAATCCAAGCATATCAACTTGCCACAAGCTGTGACCATGCTGGAATCTATTAGCGAGTTTCTAAAAGATTTTAGAGTGAATGGATTTGCTTCCAGCTTAGTTAATTAAAGCAAAAGAGTTGGATGATGAGTTGGAAGTTGAAGGCAAATTAAAAAAAACCCAACAATCATAAGGAAATAGAAGTAGTTTGTTTATGAGACTGATGATGAAGCAGCAATTAATCCATAAGAGCTCTAAGAATTTTTTTTAACCATTAGTTGATACTGCTCAAACTGCTGTAGAGGAAATATTTGTGCAATTGAAGACATACACTTCAAAAGTTGAAATTCTTTTTAATCTAAACGGATTACCAAAACGAGAAGAACTTCTTTCAAAATGCAAAGCCCTAGAAGAATTTTTGTCAAATGGAGTGGAAAGTGACATCAGAGGTGTAGAGTTATGTGAAGAGTTGATTTCCATCAAAGGCCTCATGCCATCTGAAGGTAAAGTTACATATTTTCAAACTTTTTTTTTATCAAGGTCTTAAATATATTATTTTTATTGAAATTTTGACTTTTTTAAAGACATATACAAGCTACAGGCCTATATAGATTTCTAAAAATTATAAGTAAGACTTTCTAGCATTATTAAATCTACATATAAAATATAATTTTAAATTAAAATTGAAAACAAATTTGAAAATATCAATCTAAAATGTAAAAATGTAATTTTTAAATATTTTTTTTTAAATATTCAAATAAAATAAATATTATTTTACTTTAACTTAACCTAATGAAATCAATGTGGGGTATTTAGATTTTAAAAAATCAAGAAATTATATAAATGCCAAACAAGACATGCAATTTTATATTGGTATTATGAAATTACATTAATTTTATTTTTAAACTTGTAACCAAATCTTTTTTTAGACGAGAAAACTCCATTGAATGTACGATGTTTCTTGTCAAGTACCAATCCAAAAGATGCCTATATAAACGTGCAGGTGGCTTTAAAGATTATACTCACCATACCTATGTCAGTTGCTTCAGCCAAGATAAGTTTTTCCAAGTTGAAGTTAATAAAAACATATCTAAGATCAATCAACTTCTTCTCAGGAAAGCTTGAACAATTTATCAATATTATCATCCTCATTGGACTATAACGATTTAATTAACACTTTTGCTTCTGTAAAAGCTAGGAAAGTTAATATTTAGAATATACCTGAGAATGTTTTGTAAAAGAAATTATGTTGTGTGAGTAGTAGAAAGTTCTATCGTGATTCATGTACTTAGAAACTAAATAAGAAATTAAACCAAATATTGCATTTTACCTGTCTTTTTATTTCCCAAACATAATCTTTATGAAAATCCAGGTTATTGTGGTTCTTGGAAGTGTAATATACTTTATACCTCACTGTATATTTGTATACTTTATACCTCACTTTATAGTTGAAAAACAAAACAAAATCATCAACAAAACTTTTTCAAGTTAAAAAAAAAAGGAGACACTAAAAAATGTTAACCCTCCAGTACATGCGTAGCGGAGTGTGAGTTCGCAAAATTATATTTTTGTTGCCATCGGCTTGTAAAACCGATTTGAGAGCTGTGTTGCCTGGTAGCTTCCTCTATTGCCTTTATGAAAATCATGGCAGAATCCGAGATTGCCTTGTGTTAGTCTTCTTTTAGTAGTGATACTTTGTTTGGTACCGTGGACTGTTACTCCACGCACGTGCATTTGGCATTTCATTATTGGGACTGTGAATCCACACTTGTGTATTTACAATTCAAGTAAATTTTATAATTTTTATTGTATTATTTATTAATTTTGACCCTAATTTTTATGAGTAATATATCTTCTCAATTCTTAAGTGAATTTAACACAATTTTCACTTCATTATATGCAGTTTTTGAAAATATACTGCCTCAAAAAGTAAGAGCATTGTATAGGTTTCATACATTTATTATGAATGGGTTTTGTATGCAGTGTATGTATGTGTTTGTGTCTGTGAGTAAGCGTGCATGGTTTGTGTTTGTTTTTGTTAGTGCTTTCACACTTGTAGACTTTTAGCTATAGGAAAATACCCGGACCGAACGACAAAGATATACCACACCGACTTGACAAAGAAGAATTTGGTGCGTCTGATGATTGCAAGGAAGATTAAATTGAAAATCTAGAGGGTTATGAAGTTCATAAACCCAGAATTATCACGTTTTGCAGTGAAACGAAATTGGGTGTTGATAAGGTGGAAGAAATGAAGTGTGTTTATTCTGTAACCAGCATAGCCCGAAGATGGATTTTGGCAGTATTCTTTTCATATCTGAATATTACAGGGATAAGTTCATACATAATTTACAAGGATAGTACTATATCCAACGTGACCAGGAAGGACTTTGAAAATACTTGCTAATGAGCATCTGAATGATAATTTGCATTTGAGAACCCAGCAGCAGAAAGTTCAGCCAGAAGTCAGACTAATTGAAGAGGGAGCCCGAGAAAGATGTTACTTTTGCAATCAGAAAAAATAAAGTCCAGTCCAATTCAAAGTGTCACTGCAAAGGTTGTGACAGTTATGTATGTTTAGGGCACGCTGTTTCTTATGTGTGCTCTGAATGTGACAACAAAATTCAAATTATGGACCTAAATGAAAATGGTTTTGACAGTGACTAGGTAATTGGCACGTTAACCTAGAAAAGAATCTAGCTAGTTTTATTATCTTTGCCATTTTAGTTTTAGTTTGATTACACTATTTTTTTTAATTGATTTCGTTAATTATTTTGTATTGTATTCTATGTAAGAAAATGATTTGTAATCACAAGTTAGTAATGTTTTGTAATCACAAGTTAGTAAAGTTATAAGTTATTCAACTATAAAAATGGTATTTTGGTTATAAGTTACTGAACACATGGTGTTAAAAAAATGCAAGAAAATTAAAAGGGATTTTTTTAATATATATAATAATTTAGAATTAAAATTAAGATTCTTAAATGTTATAAAATTACCAATAACTGTGCGAAATCCAACCAAAAACTGCATTAAGAAAGTAGCAGACTCAAGTAGGTAGGTGTCCACGCGTGCAGCGGAGGGTTAAGGACGAAAACACAATGATGTCTGACTATTATAAAATACATTAGTTTTTTAGTTATTAAAAAAAAAAAATTGCCAATAAAAATATTTATACATAGGGTCTAGTTTTAAAATGGCCATATATCATACACAGTTCTTTCAGATGGGGGAGCGCAAAATGTGAGTTTTGCACAAACAAAACTTTTGTCTTAGATCGGCCCTGGCCAAGCTAGAGAGAGAATGACTTGTTAATATCTTCTTCACAAAAGAAGGTACTATGTATTTAGTCTTCTATACAAGTGTTTTATAGGCATAAACAGGTTTAGAATGTTTGGTATTTACTCATTAGACAATAAATTGTTTGGAAGGAATTTATTTCAATGTCTACCCTAACCCTGCTGTTTAGGATATAGGTAACAAATTTAAATATAAAGTATGAAAATAAATGATGATGAGGTTTATATGTTGGAGAGGTTAATTTGTTAAAATTTTCATTCATTTGAGGTATTTAACATCCACTTTCTGAACCGCCTTATTACATCAACACACAACTTAAAAATTAACTTAAATCTAGAACAGACACAACATCCAGACCCCCTGCCATTAATTCAATACTGTGATAGGGGACATCCACATTTCAACAATGATACATTTTTTGGCCTTTCCAGGAATCAAACTCGGCTCCATTAGCCTAGTAGGTAGCCATGTTACCGTCTGAGCTAATGTGTAAGATAACAACTAAAGTAATTGATTCATAATTTATGACTATGATGAAATTTGATGTTTTAGTACCCATCTTAATGAGATTTATTGTTTGTATTTTTTATAATCATAAGAATAGCAAAAAGAAAGATGTTTTGATGATTTTTGTAATGTTTGTAGCTTTGGTTTTGTGAGATACAAAATTCATTCTAGACTCATTAGAAAGCTTATCAATCTAAAAATTTTACAGTTTTAAATTGGTTTTTGACTTAGTTATGGTTCATATTTCCATTTACATATGAAATGACATATGAAACATAAATTTAAGGACTTTTTAAGGACTAAGGGTGGTATGCTAGAAGTATAGTGAATGCTTAGTGGACTGATAGTGTAGTCCCGAGCATACTATCTACCGCTCCACCTTTTAGCCTTTGATGACGTAAGCAAACCTACGATAGTGTCTACAAAGCATTCTCAAATAATACAAACAAATTTACATTTCTACTAGCTTTGGGTAAAAAATTGAAGTAAAAATAAAAAAGGCTTCTTTCTACCCATTAAATACTTATGTATGGGTAGTGTGTGCAAGAAAATGATTTACTTGTTACGAGTAGTCCTACACTAACTAAAAAATTATGGGAAAGTGACTATTTTTGGACTCCAAAAGTCAATTTAAAATAAGTTAACGAAATTTCACTTTTGTTACTTTTACTTATACTCTCAATTAAAAAATATACAATTTTGATACTCAGTGGATGGAGAGTTATAAGGCTTAGAATATAATAAAAACTAAAGTAGAACTGAATGCAACTTTATCACCTTTTAGAGCCATTTTAATACCATTTATAATATTTGAAATAAAGAACTGATATATACTAGGTGCATTGATTTATAAATAACAGGGCTGGTAGATGGTATTAATGGCCTATGATTGTCTGGGCATGTTTACAAAATTTAGTACTAGACCTTTGTACAATTAAGATTTGAACTCATAGCTATTAGCATCTAAGAATTGTCATTCCTGTTTGGTCACATTTAGTTTATTTGCACTAAATATTAAGTTATTATCTGTATAATTTTGTAGGTGGTTTGTGTTTCGCTTTTAGAAACTATTGAATCCACATGTTCCTTCAAAACCAAGCCTTAAATTGTTTATACAAGCTATTATATGAGTACTAACCAATAAAGCATATATCTTGATTTTTTACATTTATTTAAGGTATTTAGCATGCACTTTCTGAACCGACTGATATAAGCACACAACTTATAGATTAACTTAAATCTAGAACAGACACAACATCCAGTCTCCTCATGAAAGGAGAAACCCACATTTCACCAATGATACATTTATCAGCCATGCCAGGAATAAACTCAGGAGCCTTAGCTCAGTAGACAGACACGCTACCGACTGAGCTAAGGTGTTAGAATAATTTTCACTAAAGTCCATCAGGAAGAAATAGCAGTTTCTAACGGTAATGATTTCTTAAGTTCTTTCAATGACTTTGATTGTGCTTTTGTTACATAAGAATGTACATTTTGTTCACTAGTAAAACAACTAATTCTTCTGATGTATAAATCATCTATTGAATTTCTGCTCTATCAACTGATAGCAATTATTAATAATAATAAATTTCATCAGCCAGGTCATATTTTGCAATACGATACTTAGTGGACAGTTTTCACAAGCCATAACAAACATTTAGGGTTTTCTTTACTGCAAACCAAAACATCAATTAGGTACAACAGTAAGTAGAAGTTGAATGTTTTGATGTATAGTGCATACACACAAAGAATGGGTTCTAGGAGACCCTACAAGAACACACCATTTAGGGCACAATGTACAAAATTTTGAAAAACCTAGAGAAATACTAAAATATTTTGACTTAAATACCTTGTAAATTTCTTCAAATTGCTCAAAATGAGTATTTTCTGAACATGAATATTTTTCTTGATTCTAACTCTGTCTTTCATTCCTGGCATTTGTCTGGAGTATTCATGATCTTGATAAAATTCTTTGACAAGATTTTCAGTATCAGGTGAAAGTACTTTACCATGCCATGGTTCAAGTGTGGATAAAATTCTTTTTTCATTTAGAAGCTTCTTAGATTGACGCACAATACAGTCAGACACACTATATTCTTGTGAAATTATTTTTAGAGAGCACAATGGTAGAGCCATGGTTAACATTTAGATCTTTCTTTCATGGTTTAGAGTATGTCTTTTTCTTTAATTAGTTCTACAAGTATGTGCAAATCTTTTGCATTTTGTTCTAAACCAATTACACCTTGTTCATCATCACTGATGTCAGAATATTCCATTGCAATTTTCATAACACCAGATAATTTACTTTTCAGAGCTGATTGTGCCTCTACAATTTTTCTTTTTTAAAAAGCTGGTTTACTACTAGATGTCAACTATGTAATTTTATTGGTGATAGTCTTAAATCGGATAAACTACAATTAATCTCTTGAGACATTCCTTCAATCACTAAAGATGTCTCAACTTCTGCAAATTCATCACCTGAAATGATATCTTCAATATGTTCTTCAGGCTCTTTTAACACCTCATTGACTTTTTTCTACAATGAGGACATAGTGTTTGACCTGGACATACATTAATTTGCTTTATTTGTAAGTGCTTTACCAGTTCAATGCTAACCTTACGTAAAGATCTTTTTATTAGGCTTTTCATAATGATACTTAAGTGGGTTGCAGCAAGAAAACTTATAGCCTTCATATTTAGGAACGTAATAATTGTGATGGTAAAAACAAAGTGATTTTACAGGGTGTCTACTGAATTGGAGAAACAAAAATTAGTGACATTTTGGTGAACTTCTTTGATCACAAAATTCCTTCGGTAAATGGCTGAACATTATATAATGCATATACAGTCAACTTTGGTTATAATGAACCTCTATAGACTCAGATATTTTGTTCACTATGTCTGAAGTTCACTAAAACTGATTTTTTTTAAATCAGAAAGTATTGGGCTAGTGACAAACAAAATAAGAGTTCAAATACAATCACTCTTTATTGAAATCTGTTAATTAATCTTAATAAAATCTGTTATATGCTGTTGTTTACTGTATACTATTTTGATTAATATTTTTTCCAGATCCTTCTCTAAAGTCTGTGTTTTTTCCACACTTGATTCCACACAATCCATGCATTCAAAAACTAAACTGAGTAGAAAAAGTATGTTTTTTTTAGTTTCATATAACCTCTCGAAGAAAGGGATTAGTGAAAACAATTACTAAATGGCCACATACTGTCATTCCCCGTATTGTAACTCCTGTCGTTTTAATACAACTCCGAAGATTGTCTTCCTTTACTTGCTACAAACAAATAAATTAAAACTTAAGTCAGGTCAATGAGTACAGTGACTGTTTAAGCTCAGCCCTCCCCCCTTCCGCAACCACATTCCATAATTTCAGCCAAGCTTTGTGCTATCTAAACAAGAACTCAGTTAAAGAATCGGTGTATTCAAGTTTAAACAACCAAAAAGATATGTTTTTAAATAATTATGATGGATGTGAGAATGACATTTCTTAGTGAAAGTTTCAATTTTTTTGTTCACTAAAACCATAGTTGAGGGTTCATTATAAACAAATTTTTTAACACACATTGAAACATATGTGGGTTGGGACCAATGAATTAGGTTCACTGTAGCGGAATGTTCACTTCAACCAAATTCACCAAAACCAGGGTTGACTTTATAGGCATAATGCACTCACACACAAGATTAAACTTTAACTAGATGGCGAACATTAACCTTGTCCTTGGTATCACGGTAAAAACAATCAGGCCACTTACGGCAAGCGCATGGCATCATGAGTAGTGGGTGGATCAACAATCGATGCATTCACATTGTTACGATGCGCAGTAAATTCAGATAAAAATATTTTTGTGACTTTCTGGCCAAAATATTGAAAATTCACGACTTTTTAGGGACTTTCGTGACCTTTTTCTGCAATTAATAAACCTCTCATGACTTTTGTGAACCAGTAGACACCCTGTTTTAGGTTTTCTTTTGATATATTTGCTCGCCAAGATATTAATTCTTTGTCTACGCTAGATAATTCCACTAAATTCACAAGTCCCTTTATTTTTACATAGCTTGTTTTATAACACACTAAACTGTTAACAGTGTCAACCACTGCATTGTTCAAATGCTTGTTCCATGGCAATAGTATTACTACAAAAAATACATAAACTTTAAACTGGCATCACAGTAAGCCTAGTTCAAGAGAATGCATATCTTTATTAAAAGACCAGAGAAGCGACTGAAGTCAGGAAGGTTAGTGGTGCAACAGGTTGACTGATGTAATTGGTGACTCATGTTCTGCTTTGTTTATGCATTCAGGATTGAAATCATCCCCTAATGGCTTACTCAACCTCCCTCAGTAAACAAAATAAAAATAAACATATTAAGTTGTAGTAGGGAGTTTAACCTAGAAAATGTTTTGACTAAATTTTCATTATGCCAATAATTTATCTATTTTTAGTACTAAGTAAAGTCAAAAAGATGTTTTGTGTAAGTACTTAAATATGAGTGTGTTATCTAAGAATATTGCAAAAAAAAAAAAAAAAAAAAAAAA
>CABFWB010004051.1:56355-66366 GCA_902151455.1 Timema bartmani
TAAAAAAAAAAAAAAAAAAAAAAAGAACTGGTGGGGTTTCACCTCTGCTTTCTTTGATGTCAGTAATTTATATTAATCATATTTTTATTGGAAATTTCCCGTAAATTCTTATTTTAAGTGTATTTTTAAAATCATATTCTGTACAAATCCACAAAATAATATATTAATCGAAACACTGTAACTTTAAAAAATAAAGAAAAGATTAAATATTAAATCATTTATCTATCTTTTCTAGTTAAAGAGATATCAAATAATTTATGTAAGGCTGTCAACTTTGCACACAGTTGCCTTGGAAGCTTTTCAGGTGATTAAGGTTATAGTTGGGCCTCCATAACTTGAAAACTATTTGTTAGATTATCTTAAAATTCAAAACATGATCATAAAACCACTCAAAGAAACGTTATATGTAAAATTTTATCAAAATCTAAAATGATTGGTTACATTTCCTCAGAATATTGGATGAAATGACATGGAATGACCCTGTTATGACTATTGGGGGATGTGAGAGGTAAAGAGGCTGTACACAATGTAGGCCTAGATGTCATAACCTTGTTGAAAAAACAGGGTTCCTACAATATTTGTAAAAAAAAAATTCCCCAACTTTTCCCTGGCTAATTTCGCAAGTTTTCTGACCAACTTCTCACAAAATTTCCATTATAATTTTATGCTATTATACATGTGAAAATCTTAATTTAGATCCATTTTTTTCTGCCTCCTCTCCCTTACAGCCAACCTTGCCTAACCTCCCATCGAAGAATAAGATAGCAGACGTCTTGCCAATCAGTTCAGGGAAAATGATGGAAAAATAATAAAATATATCAAACCCTATCAAAAAGTTGTAACAAACTTGATTCACTTTGGTATCATGTGCAGAAATTTGTTCTAAATAACAGGACACTAAGAACATACTAAAAAGTTTGGTATTGTTACAGTTTTATTTTACCTCACCTGTTTATTTCCTGAACTCACAACAGGAGTAACTTTTTCTTCTTTCATATTATCCATATCTAAAGTCACATTTTTTATTTTTATTAAAATTATCACAATAATCATACAATAAGAAACTACGGTATATTTAAAAGTGAAGCCTGTTTCTTCTTCAGTTCTTTTCAGCTCCACTTCTATTGCTTCTCATTTCTTTTCAGTTGCCTCCTAAATATTTAACTTGTATATCTAATTTCTTCTTTTCTGCCTTCTTCTTGTCTTCTTCACTTCTTTCCTGCTTCTTCATATCCAAGTATTCATAATAGCGTTTCAGATTACCTCTCATGTAATCCAGCATCTTTTTACTAATGTGTATGTTTTTAATCCCTCCTGCTTCTTGTATCTCATCATGAATGTAATGCTGTGCAGTGACTGAGTGACTGTCTTTTCGTGCATATTTTCAACTAGTAGAGATTTATTGACTGAAACACCACCTTCAACAGTTTCATTCCCATGCGACAAGACAAGGCAAATCTTTATTACTTCCAAAGGTGTTTGTAGTTTGCATCTCCTATTGGAAAGCTGTCAAGTCCTACTTCATCACTAAACTGATCACAAGGACGAAATATTTCTTGAAGCTGAGTTTTTTGAGGTTGCACAAATGTAAGTATTCTTTTTTTGCATTTTCAGCCATAACATCATTTGTGATATTGGCATGGTTGAGCTCTAAAAGAAAAGAAAATCTCTTCTGGCCCAGTTGAGCTGAATGTTGAATAACACAAGGATCCGAATGAAGACAAACCTCTCACAGTTTTCTGTTTTAAGGGACTTCTCTCTTGTAGTTTTCAGTCATGGCGGTTAACATATTGTGGCAATAGTGTAGAAATTCTAGTTTTTATCTTTCTGTTATTGTGATCGCAGTTTCTCCTAATAAACGTTTTGGTGCAGATCCTATGTCAATATTTTAGCCAACGATAAAATTTTCTGATTTTTTTTTGTCAACACAGAGTAACTTTGGACCCCTGAACTTCATCATATCAGGTTTCATGCAACGATGCATAAGGTATCTTAGAAGTCTCTCTATAGCTTCAAAAATATATGGAGCCATTGGTTTTGATGTCTGGAACCGTTACAGGAAAGAATGACATTCATCTGCCATTGTCTTGCATAAATCTAGTTTACTTTTGAGGAATGGATCACAGGCTGGCTGCTCTTTTTAGTGTCTCTACAGGTTTTGTTTTAGGAACCTTTGCTTCTTTGAGAAACTTAACATGATCCCAAATATGTTATGGCCTATGCAAGCACTTTGCATTCTCTAACTTCCGCACACCATAGAACTTTAAGGGAAAAGGTGTATACAGAGTTCCTACAGTATTTGTAAAAAAATTCTCCCTGACTTTTCTCTGACTTTCCCTGACTATTTTCCCAGGTTCCCTGACCAACTTCCTACAAAATTTCCACTAAAATTTTATGGTACTATTCATGTGGAAATATTAATTTAATTACATTTATTTCGGCCTCCTCCTCCCCTACAGCCGACCTCTCTTCACCTCTCATGGAAGAATAAGAAAGCAGACGTCTTGCCAATCAGTTCAAGGAAAATGATGGAAAAAATAACAAAATATATCAAACCTAATCAAAAAGGAAAAGCTGAAATCCATCTGAAATTGTTTTGCAGAAAGCTAGTTTACACTTCAGGAATGGGTCACAGGCTGCTCTTTTCAGTATCTCTACAGGTTTTGTTTTAGGAAGCTTTTTCTTCTTTGAGAAACTTAACAACGTGGTCCCATATTTGTAATGCCTTTTGAAAGAACGTTGCATTCTCTAATCACTGCACACCACAGAACTTCAAAGGAAAAGTTGTACACCATGTCAACTGGGAAAACAATGCTTGACGAGCTGTAGAGTCAGTGAATAGATAGTACGTGTGACACAATAAGCAATTTTTATCCCAATTGATATGTTCCACTCCTGATCTCAAGGAACCATGAACAACATGAATCTCACATGTCCTCAGATTTATCAAAATACATACTTCATTGTCTGTAACAGATTTGATGTGTTCCTGAAGAAGCGTTATAAACTTTAGATTATCATTTGGGCCATCCATTGACACTTGTATCAACTTAGAGACTGGAAGAGGAGAAATACCATCCAAGAAATGCTTAAGTAATACTTCAGCGGTGCTTCTATCGAAAAAACACTGTCCAAGCAATGACTGACAACTTTATGATTTTCCTTGTCCCAGAATCTGAATACAATGTCCATTTTCCCTCGTTGAATAACTTTATTCAATGCCACATCAAAACAAATTACAAAGTTGTTACATGATTTTAGGTAGTCCAGTAAATTGTTATGAAAGAATGGAGCCAAGCCATGCACAATTAAATATGCAGCCTTGTCTCCACAAGAGTAAAGGCACTGGCAATGGAACACTCGGGAAACAAAGTGAAAAATTGTACTTAAATTATTGCATGAATTGAAATACATTTTATTGTCAACAACTTGCAAAGCCCAAATGACTTCCGCCTTATTTATATTATCTTTCATAACAAAAGTGTTAGGGTTTCTTCGAGCCACTACACTACTTTCACTTTTGGCAACACCTTCCTTCTGCGGCTTTACAATTTCCGATGAAACTGAAGTGTGACATGAATTGTCATTTCCCTGACTCTCCCTGACTTTTCTTAAGCTTCCCTGACTTTCCCTGACCATTATTTTTTTCCCTGACTTTCCAGACCGTAGGAACCCTGGTATACCTTGTCAACTGGGTAAACAATGCTGGATGAGCTGAAGTCAGTGAACAGGTAGTACATGTGAGACAATACGCTACTAATATCCCAATCGACAGATTCCACTCTTGTTTTCAAGGAACCATAAACAGCATGAAGCACACATGTCCCCAGACTTAGCAAACTACATATTTCATCGTCTCTGACAGATTTGATGTGGTCCTGAAGAAGTGTTATAAACTTTAAATTTACATTTGGGTCACCCATTGACAGTTGTATCAACTTGGAGAGTGGAAGAGGAGAAATACCAGCAAAGAAATGTGTCAGTAATTCTTCAGCATTGCTCCAATCGAAAAACACATTGTTTGAGTAACGAATGACGACTTTATGATTTTCTTTGTCCCAGAGTCTAATTACAATGTCCGTTTATTCTCTTTGAATAACGTTACTCAACGCTTCATAAAAACAAATTACAAAGTTGTTAAATGATTTTAAGTGGTCCAATAAATTGTTCTGAAAGAATGGAGCCAAACCATGCACAATGCAATATGCAGACTTGTATCCACCAAGAGTAAAGGCACTGGCAATGGAACACTGGGGAAACACCAAATGAAAAATTATATTTAAATTATTGCACAAATTGAAATACTTTTTTTTTTTCAACAACTCGCAAATCCCAACTTACTTCCACCTTAGTTATATCATCTTTTATAACAAAAGTGTTAGGGTTTCTTCGAGGCACTACACTACTTTCACTTTTGGCAACATCTTCCTTCTGAGGATTTACAATTTCCGATGAAAGAGAAAAACTCTTCGAGCAACAAGCAGAATTACCACTAGGTAGAATGTCTTTGTGTGCCAGAGATTCTGTTAAAAGTGGGGAGCTTGATGAACCTGAACCACTTGACTTTTTTTAGAAAAAAGTTGACAAAGAGCGCTAATTTCTCAAAGCTTCAAGAGTTTTGATATGAGTTGGTCCTTTTACATGAGAAACTAATACTGGCTTTCCCATATTACTTATGTTTATAATTTTATTTTGCACACTTTACAAAACACCTGTAACTTATTACTTTCAACACCACTGATCCAGGATGAGAATTCAGGAAAATGATCTTGGCTTAGCCAGAGCTGGTTAAAGACGGGTTATTTGTTAGACATTGCTGATGTAGCATAATCAGTCCTAATGCTCTGTATACAACTATAACGATGCCAAACCTTGAACAAGAACAAAAACAATGAATCACTACAGTTAAGAGAATTTAATACCGGACAAGTTACAAAGGTTGGGTTAAGCTTTGTTGAGATAATATCATAATATTGAATAATGACTTAAAAGCTATGTAACTTATTATTTCCATGATGTTATCAAAAATATATTTCTCAGAATTTTGTGATTGGTTCCTTTGTTTGGTTGTAATGTGCGGTTGTTGCAAATGATTTATGCAACTTTGTAAAGACAAGAAATTTAGTTTGCGTTTTAGGCTAAAGTGTCATTGCTGAGAATAACTTTTTTCGAGTTTGTAAGGTAGCAACTTGCTGGCTCAGCCCTGCCGATATGCAATACTCCTATACATGACTGCCAAACAGTTTGCATAGCTACGCCCATGTTCAGAATTAGAGAAGGCCATTAGTCCATAAATTATTTCTTGACTGTTGAGAAGGATGGATGGTGTAGTCTTTTAATGCATTTTGCAATTCCCAAATATTCAGATTTAATCAATTTATTTAAAATTTAAAATATATTGTATGTATTATATGTAATGTATTATGTATAATAAATAAATAAAATATATTTTATACACATTATATATATATTTTATAAAATTATATTAATAATATATAAGATATGTATTATATCTATTATATTAACATTTTTTATATTATATCCATTATATTTATAATATATAGATACATATATTTTTTAAATAAATTATATATATATATTTTTTAAAATAAATTATATATATATATATATATATATTATATATAGCTGAACAACTACAAAACACATATTTAAATTAAAACAGCATGTCCATATTCCTAAGTATTTTAATAAACTGGGTTGGTTAAATGAAAGGTGAAGGCTTCACTTGTTAGTATTGCTTCACAAAATATTATCAACATCTTAGCCTCAATACCTCTCCTCACGGTTCATATTTTTGAAGGATAAACACACACACCCGTGCAACTACATCAGAATCCACTCTTCAGATGTCTATCCCCATACAAATATCTCAAACATATGCTCGTTCTTTCACTGTCCTGGCATCACAGGCTTGGGACAAACTAGGTTACTCGATTCATCACCTAACATCCTAAATTTTCTTCAAGTGTGCGGCTAAGCAATTTATCTTGTCTAACAAGCTAAACTGAGTTCTTGAAACTACTTGAGCTTTAAATGAGTGTATGAATGAGTGTAAGAATGATTTTTTACTTATTTGAATATTTCTTTATTAAAATTTGTTTGTTTTTCAATAAATGTAATATTGTAGATTGTATTCAATGTTGGTTAAGTGGAAGAGAAGGCTAACGCCTTAACGTCGCCAGATAAATAAAGGTCATTATTGTTATCATTATTTTATAATATATTAATATATAATATATATTTCAAAAAAATACATAATATACATGAAAATAGTGTATGTATATTTATTATGTGTTAAATATATGTTTTAAACAAATTATGTATAATATGTACTTAGAATAAATTATAAATAATATACTATATGATATACAGATTTTATATTAATTATGTATTATATGATATATATTATGTATAATATGTATCATTTGATAAAAAATATTTCATATATTATATTATGTGTATGATATAGAATGATATATATATAATATAATATATCATATGATATATATAATATAAATATTATGTGATATATAATATGTATTATATTATATATCATGTATTATATTATATTATGTATATTAAGAATATGTATTATGTGCTGGCCGGATTTTTGTTTATTAGCTGCTTGTTTATTGGGAGTTTCAGAATTTTTATTAAATTTAAAACACAACACATTATAAAACATTTCAAAAAATGTTGACAATAGTTCCTAGTGCCATTTTCCTTGCTAACATGAATCGGATAGTATGTTAAAGCCATGAAAAATATGCTAGACTATAATTTTACGTTGAATAAGATTTTTCAACTCCGTCCTATCACCTGTCCAGGCTACACACACAGTAATATGATAGTGGGATATGATAGTGGGATAAGATAATAAGGCTGAATTTAAAGGGGATGTAGCCACATTTACATGGGGGAAAGGTTGGAAACAATTTATAAACCCGCTCATTACGCTCAACTGGGAGATTAACCCTGACTTCTCCCTCACAGGTAAACCATACTAGAATAGCATGATATTTATAGCTAGTGAAATCTTACTCACATATCAAATAATATAATTCTTACATTTATTTATTAGCTATCTCATAAAACATAAGTATTTATTTATTTGTTCCAAGGTTTGACTCCGCTTGGAATGACTGTCTTCATAGACTATAACTTTCCTTCAATATTCATTTGACCGATCGCACACATTATAATATATTGTGCAAAAGTATGCCTGTTGGCAGCAAGACAGGTTGGATACCAAGTGGCCGGTAACAATTTGCTATTTAGGTCTCATAAAGTATCAACTATTCAAACCCCCACCCATGTTAGTAAATATACACACCACTAAGGATTTATTGATATACATCTTATTGGATCTTTTCCCGCTAAATGTTTGATTTTTAAACTGTCTATATTATAATATACTATGTTTAAATTTTACTAGTTTATTAGTTTTATTTTTATATATATATATATAAAGCATTGCATCTTATTACCCATTCTTGTTATAAGCTCATGTACTAATTATGCTAATGGTTTAAGGGGTGAGGAAGGTTATATTTAGATAATGTGTACCCGCATTTGCATGGAGGGATAGTGGAAAACCATTTTGGATAAACCAACCTGTGTACACCTGAATGAGATTTGAATCTCGATTTTCCCGTCATCAGCAGACTTGTCTATTGCTAGAGTAGCGCATTATACCACATCAATAACTGATTTAATTCACTGTTGTTCTTTATAACTGTATACAGATTAAGTTTGTACATAATTCGTCATTTGATTTGGTTCTTAGCTTTAATACCTAGTGACTAATATTCTTGGGATCGATCCCCATTGTATAATAATTAATATTTTTGTAAAAAAAATTTGACTCATATTATGGTGTTTTTGGTTTTGTAATCTTAAAAAAAGTTACTTATTGTAGTTAGAACTATAAAATGTCCACTATCAAGATTATGCTTTTTAAAAAACTACAAAACAGGCTAATTAAAAGCGTCTCATGTATTTTAAGTTATTCTATGCAGGTAATTAAAATAAATGGATACTAGCATGGAGTGACCACAATGTAAGTTATTTACAAAAAAAAAAGATCAATAGCTCAAATATAATACCATAAATGAATTACCCATACACATTTAAAGGATCAGGCATTCAACCCGGGACTCTTTATTATGCAGACATATGCTACTGACTGGTTTAAAATAGATATGTTATTTGGAGCAAAGGAAATTA
Source organism: Timema bartmani (assembly GCA_902151455.1). Lineage (NCBI taxonomy): Eukaryota > Metazoa > Arthropoda > Insecta > Phasmatodea > Timematidae > Timema > Timema bartmani. The sequence goes on from CABFWB010004051.1 coordinate 64,603, forward strand.
TTGTCAGTCTTCGCACAAACGTACCATTTAATTGGATATTCCATGTTTGCATCTAAAGTGATAGATTTTAAGGTTCTTTCTCACCAAATCTGTTGGTCAGTCCGTTTGCCTGCCAGAGGCTTATAGCTTGGGATTTGAAAAACGTATTGATACTTTAATAATCTCGATATTGTGCCTTTCAATACTAGTATTTTTTTAATCGATATTTTTTACCAATACCCTTACTGACATTAGTACTCACACTCCGGTATCGGATTGTATCGAAAAAACAACTTTTTTGTTAATTAGGGTATATAAAACAAGAGTGTAGTTAATAAATGGCACCTCCCAGAAGTGAATTATGGAAATTGTTTTAAGAATTTGGGTAATGAAAAAGCATCTTGTAGAATTTGTTTTAAAGTATTAAAAACCATTATAATTTTCAGCGTGTAACAAAATGTGGAAATACAATCATGATGTAAAAGTTGAAATTATTTTTACTAGGTAAAAAAAACTTTTTTCAGATTAAAATTTCGATACCGATACTTACTGTTATCAATACTTTTCTTTCGATACCACATCCCTACTTATAGCTGCTAAACTGTTCAAGCAATAAGCGTGCTTGCAACTTTGAAGTAATATGCACAAGCTACACGGTAAAGAGGTAGGGGTGGAAAAATTTAATTAAGAAGAGTCCTCATACATTTAGCTAAAACCCAATAAAATCATTACTATAACTAAAAGTCCTACAATCCTAATGTGAAATGACCCTGTCCCTCCTTCCCCTCAAAAACTACAGAACCAAAATAAAACGTTTTCGTTACTACAACAATAAATACAATTAATTTTGATATTAATCAAATTTACAGAAATATGAATTAATTTTCATTTTTCACTGGTATAAATTTCATTTTGTTTTCTTAGTTATATTAAAGGATAACGTCAACCTCCTCGCTGGTCTTGGGGTGAAGTGCTTTCATCTAGATCCAAAGATCGTGTGTTCAAACCTTGATTGTTCTTTCAGATTTTTACCGTAGCACAACTTCCTGTGGAGGGAGATTAAAACTCCAAGTCTCCCTTTTTTTTAACACCTTTTCTTAATATACCCATTTAGGTTATATGGTTTTGTACTATTTACACTATTCATTAGGGATGAGGAAGGTTTAATTTAAACCAAGTACGGTATACCCGCATTTGCTTGGAGGAAGATGGAAAACCATTTAGGTAAAACCTCCTTCAGTAAACACGACATAGATTCGAACCTCAATCTCCCAGGAATCTGCATTCAAGTCTACTGCAATAACACCTTAGACCAGGGATATGAGTCTATGACATGCAGGCAAACGCTGTTTGGGTGGCACACCAACATGAACAAAACTAACACTAAGTAAAACTTTTCCAAGCATGCTATAATTTTTTGAAGTAATAATATTTCAACAACACGCTTCAGTGGCCACGTGGTCTAAGGCGCTACTCTAGCAAAAGACAAGACTCCCGATGATGGGGAGATCGAGGTTCGAATATTGGTAGGGTGTATTGAGGGTGATTTTTCCAAAATGGTTTTCCACTCTCCCTCCATGCACTTCTTTCCACTTCCTCTAAATATAGCCTTCCTCATCCCTAAAACCATTTTCATAATCATAACCTCAGCATATATCCCGAACAGGTAGTAAAGACGCTGTGATAACAGGCTATTGAAAACAAGTTAAACGCCATTCACGACTTAAGTTTACTTGGATGACAGCTCAAAAAGTAACTAAAAAATAGTCCCTAAAATATCACTAC
>CABFWB010004052.1:6128-66325 GCA_902151455.1 Timema bartmani
CCCTTTACCCTTCTTTCTCCCGATGATTAAAATGTATGACCCATTTCACCAATTGTCATGATACCCTCTCATTCATGTCTTTTGATGAGAATGGCCCACACTAGTGGACACGCAGACAGAACCGTTGGTCTCATCTTGTCTGCTTTTCCTGTGATGGTGAGGTCAGAATTCGAATTATTACAAATTATCTGCCCCTTTAATATCTACTAACCCGACGGATAGCGAGTTTTGCAACCGTCCATATTACAAAAACTGATATAATGGAGGCTTTAGATTGGTGTGTGTGATTAAGTGTAACTATAAACCAAGAACCGAAATAGTGAAACCAGAACCTGCCAAATTTTAGAAAATTGGGATAGAACCTTTTGGTAAGAATCCATTTAAATATCACATAATGGCATCACTAATTTCTACTTTATTTTTTATCGTACTACCGGACCGGGATATCCGCATACTTACACTGATGAGGTAGTGAAGAGGAAGGGAAATTTTAAAGGAAGTGTATTCCCATTTGTTTAAAGGGAGGGTGAGAAATATTTTAGGGAAACCCACCCTCCGTACATCCGGCTGGGATTAGAATCCTGACCTCCTTGTCACCGGTAAACCAGATTAGATGAGATTGACGTCTTTGTCTGCATGTCCACTAGAGGGTCAGCTAAAAATATTTAAAGTCTTAGTGGAAGTTTGTGTTTGAACAAATTAAAAAAAACTCAGTTTAGCAAATTTTGTATTTCAACTCAAATTCTGAGCGTGACCACGCGAGAATATATAATGTTGATTAAATTCGATAAACCAGTTTTAAAGAGCGTATCTACATTATTGGCAAGGTTGTATTTATTTAGAAATCCCGACCTGCCAGTTCGTCATAAATTCAACTTCCTGCTCCTGAGTCCTTAGATTAGTTAGTGTAAACTGAGAACAATCTGAACAGGCTTTTAGACGCGCAGTACCCTATTGTATTTTAGTATAGGCGGCCATTCACCTAGGATAGATAAATTGTCACAGCTCAGAACAATTCACGAACGATGAACAGATAATTAATTGATGCAAGTTCCAATAATCTAAATTGAGGAGTTGACAAAATATAAACAGACTAATGAGAATTAACTTAGAGATTACAATTAGAAAGATATTCACACGGTGATGTCCACGCAGTCTAAGACAAGCTTGCAACATTCTAAATTGATAGTGACGGGGAGGTCAAGGTTCAAATCTAGGTTGTTTACATTAAGGTTGGTTTACCTCGCGTGATTCTAATTTCCCATTTCCTGTCCATGATTATTCGGGTGAATGTACTTTAACTACCCCATGGATTAAGTCATTGATAGGTATTAGGTTCAAACGTAACAATTAAAATACCAAAATATCTTACTAAACAAACGTTATTCGAAAAAGATTTAATTTTTAGATATGAGAAAGTATAATTATAACGGTAATGTTTCAAAATTTATATTTTTTCACGAGCCCAATGTACTGTTCTATGATTGAAAAATATATACCAATCAAGACGATATCACCTTCACCAATGTACATGTAGACAAAGGCGTCAGTCTCGTATAGATAGGTTTGCTGGTGATGGGGAGGTTGGGGTTCGAATACGGGCTAGGTGTACTGAGTTATTTCTTCCTCACTTTTTTATACTGCTACACAAATGCGAGTACACTTTCTCTGAAATTATGCCTCCCTCATCTCCACCCCATTAGAGTAAATACGAGGATATCCCGAACAGGTAATGAGACACGAAGCATGGAAAAATACAATAATTATCATAATTTAAGCCCCTAGGATGTAAAACCTCCCACCAGTCGGTATAAGATGACAGGGGTCTCGAGATAGCACTCACCGAGACGAGAATATCGCTCCGCCGTGCGTGAAGCTACCCCTTTCTCTCTTCCACCCGCGTGAGTGACAAGCAAGGAGGGTTGCAGCCGACTGAACTGAAAGGGATCATAGTTTAGACCCAACAAGTGGGCGCCCAATCCTCTTCGGGATATCTCGGATAGCTCCGTATCCCTTCGTGCGGCGAAGGGGGAGGAGGTAGGAGGTGGAAACCGAGAGAGATGCTATGGCCGAGTGGGTGAAGTAATTATTGGGAAAAGGAAATTAAGACACATGTCGCATGTTTTGTCACGTGAGTTCTCTGGTAATTAAAATATTCGCGGTTAAATCACGGAAACATTCGCTCTCTAAGGCCTCACACTCCGCGGGGAGTAGTTGTTCAACGAAATAGATGTATAGTCGGATTGACGTAGTAAGAACCTTAGGCCTCAGACCATACTACGTATCTGTAATGTATAGTTTAGTTTTAAGTATTTAGTAGTTAAAATAGTAAAGCTATAGTGTTATTAAATGTGTCAACACTTTCTGCCCCATCCTGTACTATAGAAGAAAGCTATTAAAGTTGTATTAAATGCGTCAACACATTCTGCCCCATCCTGTACTATAGAAGAGAGCTATTAAAGTTGTATTAAATGTGTCAACACTTTCTGCCCCAATCCTGTACTATAGAAGAGAGCTATTAAAGTTGTATTAAATGTGTCAACAAATTCTGCCCCATCCTGTACTATAGAAGAGAGCTATTAAAGTTGTATTAAATGTGTCAACACATTCTGCCCCATCCTGTACTATAGAAGAGAGCTATTAAAGTTGTATTAAATGTGTCAACACATTCTGCCCCATCCTGTACTATAGAAGAAAGCTATTAAAGTTGTATTAAATCTACCCCTTCTTACTCCCTCTAAACAAATTTATCTTAAAACAAGATACCACATTTAAAACTTTGTGTCGACCTAAATTCTGCTATGCAATACAAAAAAAATTATTTCAAGTAGTACAGTAAGAAATATAAATTTAAATAATTTTAGATCAACCATTCACAGCCATAGCAACAGGAATTCAGTAAAGTTGGATTTGGTCTACATTCGATCTAAGAAATGTGGCTATAATAGTTTCAAATAAGCACCTCTAAAAATATTACAGCTTACTTTCGTTTGAGTGCTCAATCAAGAACCTCTTACATTTATCTAATTTTCATATTGGTGTCATACTTGTTGTTTTATCTTAATTTAGTACTATAATTATTCTTGTTTTACTCTATCAATTGTATCATACTAAATATGAACAATATTATCTTACATTGGCTATACACCAAGACATCTTACTGTATTCTGCCACTTGAACTTCTATTGTATAGGTTCCACCAACGAGCAGTAGCATATGCAGTATTGCGAAGTAGGGGGAGCTCAGAGGGGGGTTGACGAAAGGTTACCCCAATCACCGGAGGCAAATTTTTTTAAACCATTATATACACCTAGAAGCTTTTTAAAAGGTTATTTTTATTAGTATTTGTTAACTTGATCATTAATATTTGTAAACAATAATCTTACAAAGAAAGTCTAGCATTGAAAGAAAGGTAAGAGGTTAATCCCACTGACCAAAGAATAATATTTTCAGAACGTGAAGATGTCCCACTTCCATTCTTCTATGAAAGATAGTTCACTACTATGAATTAAATACATTTGGTGGATGATTGAGAGACTATTTCTAATCACTTGATATTTTATTTGCTCACAATGTTTAACTGGTCATGTCCCCTTCCCTCTCCCCCCATTTTATTTTATTTTCCGATCTGCGTAGATCTCGGGTCATCCCCAAACTACGGTAGGGGGGGCTAGAGCCCCTTCAAGCCCCCCCCCCCGCCCCCCGTGCGTACGCTACTGCTTACGAGCTATTAGAAGTCATGGAAACACTGTTCTAATTTTTTTTTATATAAAAGAACTATTTTTTCTTTGTTTTAGTATCAATGAATTAGATTGTAAATGAATAAAGAAAGAACTATTATATTTTTGATTCAGAGCCTAAATCAGTAGCATTAAAAAGAGATTGAATGAAATGAACTGGATAGAATTAGCTCAATATAGGGATAGGTGGCGTACTTTTGTAAGTGTGACAATGAACTTTTGAGTTCCAAATGTTATGTAGGGAGTAAGTAATTGAGAAGTAGGTCTACCATAATATTTACGACAGTATTATTATTTGATTCATAAATAGGTGTACAACTACTGTAAAAATAAAAGTAATGTGTGAAAAATTAAAATGTATTTTGAACCAGTTAGGCCGATTTGATTCAATTATTTAATAAATTGTGGAAAAGAGAATAAATTTATCCTATGTATTGTGGGTCTCTGAATCTGTAGAAATAATCAATGCACCAAGTAATCGATTATGATCGGCTTGCCCATCCGTAGTTGAGGCCCAGTACCTATGTGGTGGGTACCTTGCCCTAAAGTACTCGAAGACTTTTCCTGCCCACGAGAGCACAAGGTCTGGTCCGGGTGCTTTCTGTATTGTGTAGAAAGCTCACAAAATAGCAATTAATTTTTTTTAAACACTCATCATTTAAGATCCATTTAATACAGTACGGACCCGCTTCGGTGGCCGCATGGTTTAACGCGCTACTCTGGCGGTAAACTAGACTGCCGATGACGGGGAGATCGAGGTTCAAATCTTGGTCGGGTGTAATGAGAGTGGTTTTTCAAAAAATTGCTGCCCTCTCCCCCTCCACGCAAATGCGGGTACACTTCTTATAAATATAGCCTACCTAACCTCTCAAACCATTAGAGTAATTAGTACATAAGCGTATAGCCCGGGCGGGTAGTTTTTATTATTATTTAGCACCGCGTCTTACTACCCGTTCGGGTTATACGCTAAGTACTAATGCTAATGGGTTAGGAATTGGGAAGGTTGAATTTAGAGCAAATGAACCCACACTTTCGTGGAGGGGGGAGTGGAAAACTATTTAGGAATAAACGCCCCCAGTTCACCCGAGCGAGATTCGAACCTTGAGCTCCCCGTCCTCGGCAGTCTAGCTCAACACGAAACCAGCGCGTTAGCTAACTACGCCACCGAGCGGGTAGTTAGACGTTGTGCTAATATGCTATATAATTTTACAATTAGAACACGAAAGCCGTTAAAACCCGATTTCACTAGGTAAAACTAGTCCCAGTAAAGCCATTGCATCAATACTAGTTTTAACTAGTTAATTCTAGAACCAACAAAATGTAGCCGACAATACTATAATTCACTAAAAAGCCTGTAGTCAAAACTCTTACTGACCAGTTAAAAACTGTATTGACTAAAGTTACTGACCGTTAAAACCAGATCTTAGGTAAAACAAGTTATCTCTAGGGACAACTAATAACAATACTAATCCACGAAACATATTTTATTATTCAAACCATCAATTACATCTTTTTTTTTCACTTATTGCAACAAGGCGTGCTGCTATGGCACTTGGAGTTGCATAGATGCCCGTTTCCTGCACAAGCATCTCTTTGAAGTACACTTATTTATGCATGAACAGCGTACTAACCCTTGTCAATAGATGCTTTCCTCGCTGCAATCCTCAGAGAAATTTCATGATCAGGCACCTGATCGCTGCTCAAGAACACTTGAGGGGAACCGTCGAATTCAGATATTAAATAAATAAGATTTGTTTACGGTCCGTTAGAATATATGTTTAAAATTTAATGAAACCCACCTGCAATATAATTTATCCAGCACTCCATCCTTCGTCCTGATCTTGTACAGGCCCTCTTTATTTTTATCGACCACAACTCCTACGATGTTTCGAAGGTCTGCCTTGCATATGTCCACATCCGGTATAGGTAGAATGTTACCTCCAATGGCAAAGGGAGGATGTGTTCCATCGGAAATAATTTTTTTCCCGCCTGTTTTGAGAAATTTTCAATTGTTTAATCCCCGAATGAAGTGTTCTGTTTTTCATAAACTGCACAAAGCGAATACCGTCGGACCCATTTATGAAGTGGTTGTCTTTCAACCATCAAGCTAGCATGTTTTCGATGTCTTGATTGGCTCGTTCTACTAAGCCCTGCCTTTGACTATGTCTAGGTTTACCGTGTACCATCTTTAACTTTAGCCATAATGTAGTGAGATCAGATATGACCGAGTTGACAAATTCTCTACCATTATATGAATGTAAAATGCACGGGGCACCAAATGTCAGAAATATATCAATCAACTGATGGGAAACTTCCTCGGGCCGACTTGCTTTGCAAATACCGCAGTAATACAAACTTGGTCAAATGGTCCTGATATACCATGATGAATTTGAACCCATTACCAACCTGAGATTGCATGTTAATGAGACCCCGAGGCCAGCAGTTATTCAGTTCCAAATGAAGAATGGGCTTGCTAACCAGGCCTTTATTTTTCTTACTAGTCAAAATATAGCCAAACAACTATTTTATGAACTAAGCTTTCCCACAAACCTGCTTTCCCCATTCCCAAATGTAATACTTTATTAAATATAATTACACACACTGAAATATCGCGAGACATATTTTTACGAACTTTTACCCAGCACATTAAAATGACTATCAAAACATATTTTAATACCATTGTAGCATTTTTGACGTAATAATACATTCACAAAATAAAATATTTTTGTGAAATTGAGCATTTTGTCTTTTAAATATGAATTCTGGTCAATTTTGTTGATTTAAATGCAAATTTACACAAACAAAAAGTTGTTTATCTTCATCCTGAAATTGCCTGGCAAAAAGATTTTTTTTTAAAATCCATAGATTAAAGATTATTAGTAAAAGAAGTGTTTGAACTGGCTATTTTCAGAGCCACCATAGTTAAGCTAAAATGAGATCTTTTTATCTTCATGTCTTTTGTCTTCACTCTTATCTCACTATCAAGTAACGTTGTTTTCAAGTATGGTAATTAAGTGTTGTTACATGGAAAATTATTTAATAGACTAATAAGTGAATGAAAATTAAAAATCTATAAAGTTTTACGTATTTTTGAAATAAAACTCAAATATTCAAAAGATGGCTTTACATTTTAAAAAATGGATGTTATTTAAATACTCACGTTTAGAGCTGGCCAGGAATCCAGGAATAGTCAAAAACATCAATTCTTTTTGATGTTTTTTTTCTATTCATAATAACATAATAAAGTTGAGTTGTTATGATTTTCGCCCCCCCACACCCCGCAAGGAAAAAAATATCTGCTTCTTGTATCAAAATCAAAATTTATTTAATGAAATACAATAACTTTACTTACAATAAATCAGGATATAACTTTCTATTTAGCGATTTTTCTTTTTTTTACTGAAATACAACTCTTTATTTAACGAAATTCAATCGTTTTATTTACCACAAATCAGGATCCAGCATTTTATTTAACGACTTTTTATACCGAATTACAACTTTTTATTTAAAGGAATCCAATTGTTTAATTTACCAAAAATCAGGGTCTCTTAATATAAAATATAATAAGTAGGAAATATAATTCATAGCTCTTTATTCACTCCAGGAATTACATTTTGTGGACAGCAACAAACAGGAATGCACAATAAATAATTGTTACATTTTACACTTGCTCATGTTAGGCAGCAAATAAGTCTTATGTATTATGTGATAATGTCACAAGAGTGTGTCTGCTGTAAGATATGATAACTGCACTGAATACAAAACAATAAGATGAGATGTAAGAATAATTGACATAAGAAAACAAATATAACAAAATAATTATTTAACCCCTTCCGTGATTTGCCCGCGCTATTACGGCCATGATGAATCTTACACTATAAAAATATATTAGCCCGATTTATTTTGTTTACAAAAAGTACATCCAAAGACCGCTAGATAGCAATAAGATAAAGTCACTGTTTACATTGTACTCTAGCAGCATATTTCTATACTAATTATAGCTTATAAATGACAGTCCATAACTTTGTTTGTGTTCCTCATAATTTATTGCCACTATTTTGATATTTATTTTGAATAATTTAAAATGTTGGAAAGAGTGATGACGAGTTTAGTGACCTGGATGAAATCGATGTTGATGTCTCAGGTAGTACAAGTGTAACTGAGGTGTCCAGTGTTTCAGAAAATGGGTCTATTGACTTGTCTGTAGCCCGACAGTGGTGTAAAGTAAACAACAGTGTGGCGTCCAATGTGTCCGCCTAGATTTCAATTTCAAAGATCTTCATCTCCAAGAGTTTTTGGAGATATATATTTATTTTACTTTTTGGAATGTCTAGAGAAATATTTATAAATCAAAATAAAATATCTTTATTTTTAAGTTATCAATAAGTCTTAAAAAAATATTTTTAAATAGGCCTATAAAACCTAAAACTAAAATTAAAATTTATGTTTGTATATATTTCTCTAGAAATTTCTGGGGAAATACTTAATTAAAATTAAGTTAAATATATTTTTTAATTGAGTTTAATATAAGGAATTCAAAAATGGGGGAAAAAATGGGGGAAAAAAAAATTTAGCCCTAAATTTATAAAAAAAACGTGATGATATACAGTATAAACACTAAATTCACAAAATACCTGACACTGAAGAGGTTAACAGAATAAATGGATGAAAAATAATATACCAAAGAACAGTACATGGAATTAATCAATATTATAATTATTTAAATAAAACTTAATGAAACAACATAATGCAAAAGATTTAACTAAATATATTGATAATGGGGGATTTCTATTAAAAACACTCACAGTTTTGCTCTTCTGTTGTGATAAAAATCAAATTAATGATAATAATGATATAATATGATAATAAACAGAGTTAAGACGAAGCAGATTTGGTTTGGACTGGAGCATGTTTGTCTGAGATTGTGCTGTACCCAAGACTCAACTCGGCTAAGCAGAGGACGACTCGGACCACTTGGTGAGCAGTGTTCATGTAGTCCATCATACCACCACTTAGGTGAGCAGTGTTCATGTAGTCCATCATACCACCACTTGGTGAGCAGTGTTCATGTAATCCAGGAGTAGTTTAGCCTGTGATACTCCAGATTCGTACGCTCCATGAGTTGTAGAAAAGTGGTTGCTGTGTGCCGCTTCTCCAGCCAGCAATATTGCAAGGTGCTAGAGGACAAATTAATGTCCAGACACATTATCACGACCAACTAGGATTGCTCCTATTTTCATAACACAAAGTTCCTCATATTTTCTAGGCTTTCCAAATGAAATTACCAGACATTTTAGAGAATATAATGGAAGAATATATATATATTTTTTAATTTGAAGTCCTGCCATTGGTATTTTAAACAGAATTATTCTACCTTTATGCAGAAATCAATACAATTTTTATGCAAATAAATGTGTTTTTTTTATCATCACGTCTTACAACTTGTTCAGGTTATACATATATGATAACTACTTTAATGAGGGTGGAATGAAGAAAGAAGCTTTTAGAGGTAACTACTACCCCTATGCGTGTGTGAAAGGAGAGTAGGAAATAATTTAGGAAAAAAACCACCCTTAGAAGACCCGACTGGGACTCGATGCTCATCAGCAGGTCAGTCTTACAAGAGAGTGATGCTTTAGACCACACGTGGGCAACATATTTGTCAATGTAGTCACAAGTGTGGCAAATGGAGAACTGAAATTTGCCACACTATGTAAAAATTGAGAAATTAGGTGGCTCAATCAAACATTTAAAACAACACACAATGTTTGAACAAGTTTATTCAAAACATGTACACTTTGACTACTCAGCTGCAACTGCCTTAAACGCAAATAATTAACATTTTTCAGATTGAAAATGTAAGACAATATGTGAGAAATTTGACAGTATTCTTTTGTCTGAAAAGCAGCAGAAACATTGGCTGAAAATCTTTACTCTAACCACATGTGGAAAGCTTCCAATGATATGTGGGAAATATCAAGTTACAATCAGCACACGCAGTCAGGAAAAATGTTATTTTGCTGTTAGAGCTGGCAAACTCAAATTCGCTACACTTTAATGGCCAATTCACCACTTGTGGCGATTAGCAACCGGGTTGCCCACCCTGGCTTTAGACCATTCTGTCACTAAAGCGGGCCAAATAAATGTTCCAAGGAAAAGAGGTTGAAGGGGGGAGGTGACGCGATGATATAATAAAGACATTAGGGATTAGGGATGGCACCCTCAAATCCATCGAATCCTTAAGGATATTTGAGATTCAAAGATTCAAGAAAATTTCAGTCCTTTGCTTTTTTTTTTTAGCTTTAATACTGCTTTTTGGTGGTCAGAGCAACTTATAATTAAACTTATAACTAGAGGATGAACTTAACAACCAGGCCCCAGACCAGTAATTTAACACTTAACTGAATTATTAATGTTATAATGAATGGATTATAAGAAAAAATAACATTTAAATGTTATTTTAATTTTTTAATTTTCTATTATATTTATATTTCTTATTATGTCCATAATTTTTTTCAAGATTCAAATTTGAATATAAATTGGAGATTTGGATTTGAGATTTACATTAATAAAATAATGAATTCAACCCAACTCTATATTATACATATATTCAAATTTGTGCATTTTTTCAATTTGGATTTTCCTCCAGATGCATGAACAACGCTAGCCATCAGGAATTAAAAAGATGTTTAAACTGAGTTTACAGAGTGAGGAGGGAGTACTGAATACTACCCACATCATCAGTCATGTGGTCTAAGGTGTCAGAAATGATGGGAAGGTTGCTGTTCAAATCACAGCCAGGTGTGATGGAGTGACAGTGTTAAGGGAAATTAAATATGCCCTAGGAATGATCATTAATAATAAGGTCCAATAATAGGAATAAAATAATGGTAGTTTTCACCTTCTTTCCACCAATCTGACGGCAGAACACAGGTTCCGCTAGGCTGGAAGGACCACTAGTGGAAACATCACATGCACTACTTGTGTTACTGTAACCTCCACGAATAAACTGATTGCTTCGCCACCGGCTCCTGAAGAAAGAGCAATACAAGGGTGGATTATCAGAGTTTACTGAGCTAATTAAAATAGTATACAGGAAAGAAGACAAATAAAAGAAAGAGATGAACAAACATTGTATAAATTGTATAGTGTAACAAGGAACACAAATTAACACTGCTGTCAGTGGACAAAGAACAACACAGTTCACACTTGACACGATTATGAGTGGACAAAGAACAACACAGTTCACACTTGACACTATTATGAGTGGACAAAGAACAACACAGTTCACACTTGAACACTATTATGAGTGGACAAAGAACACAGTTCACACTTTACATTCCTGCCACTGTACAAAGAGATAATGCTTGCATCTTGAAAAAAACCAAATGTTACTCATCAATACCTATAACTAGGTTTAATTCCATCAAGACTCTCTAGGAAGTTGTCTGAAATGTACAACAAAACTATCTAACAGAGGAAAACAAAAGGGAGTAAAAGGAAATTAGTAAAGAACAATAAAAAAACTTATGAAGTTTACATTTGGTCCATCCATGGAAACTAAAAGCATTTTTTTAAAGATCCAAGCCCTCGTCTTTTAGTGCAGATATAAAGTTCATTAATATATCTTGAGCTGTTGCATGACCTGAAAATCAAGATGTTAAATATCTTGTATGGGTCTTCTGAGCCACAGTATTTATGCTCTCATTAAATGAAATACAATAAAATGAGCATTGCTTAGCCATATTCGCAAGCTCACTTTTGAAAAAGGACCTAGTCCACACAAGATGACAGATCCAAGTTTATCTTCATGCATTTGAAATTTCTGGGCAATATCACTATTGGAAAACATTACTTTAAAAAGATCACTACAAGCAGAAAAACTTCTAGCAGAAGAATGTGTCATTACTTGATTAAAAGCCCACAATATTTTAGCACAGGAAACTTCATCTTTGACAAGGAAGCTCTAAATAGAACAACTAGATCTAGTTTCAGGTTTCAAAACTACTTCATGGTCATTAGCACTAAAATGTACATCTTCATGTAGGCCAGCAGATGACATTGTATTTTTGGCCGTAGGGACCAAGTCCAATATTTTTTTGCTCTCACTAACAGTTTTCACTCTGTCAAAATGCTTCTTTCCCTTGGCACGAGATCGGATTGAAGATATTCCCATGTTACTTATATCAAAGTTAGTTTTACACAAAGAACAATGGCCTTTACTTTTATCACAATCTACTTTTTGTAACCACAGCCAATCTTAAAAAAACCGATCATCTTTAAAAGAGGTTTTTCCTCTGAGTTTACTAATTTCTTCTTAAACCAAAGACCACAAGATAAACAAGTGGGATCTGCAGAATACTAACACCATGCCAAGCTTAGGAGCAGTAGTTTTTCTTTTGGGCGGATGGACAGGGGGAGGAGTTTTTATTTATTTATTCAGTGTTTACAGGCCCGGTATCTTACACACTTTAAATCCGAGCCGTTTTTCCACATAATTTTGACTTTACTTTTACAATTACAATATGAATTTCCTTTTTAACATTACAACACAGATTTTGGCTTTTAATTTAATTGAAATTCAACTACCCCTAGTACCATTTGGTCCGCCCCGGGTATATTACGCCCCCGGTACCCTCCCCCGCTGGGCCCTCCACAGTGCCCGGGATTTCCCTCCTGAGTCCGCCAAGCACCCAGCAGAGGTGGACATCCCCATATCCACCACCTGGGGAGGCGCCCTATCGGAGTTGGTGCCCCGCCTACTTTCTAGCCACCACACTTCCGTTTTCACCCTTCCTTCCACCCTTGGCAGTTGAATTTCCTAATCTACCCCCTACCTAGTTCCCCCGTCCCTAATTTAGCTATTTTAACTACTAAACTAAGCTAACTAAACTATTCTATTCCCATTTCTGTGGGGAACTCTATCACCCCGATGGCACCAGAGGGCTGCAGGGCAGCCACCTTTCTCCATCTTGACTCTGAGGGCCCATCAACCACAATCCACCCCTCTTGTTTCCAAGGTGGTGGGTCATACGGTGCAGGGAACCCCTTCGAGTTCATATTTACTCCATTAACTTTTGTTCATACGACTGGAAAACTGCCCTTAAGATCACAAGGGCATCCCCTGTGTTCCTCCAGACACTCAGTTGTATTGGAATCCAGTTCCCAGGGCTCGTGCTTGCTCCTCCTGGCACCTAAATTATTATTTTTTTATCCCGGCAAGGATTGTTACAGCTTATCCCCCTTTAACAATCTTTTTTCTCTACTCATTCCCCGCTGAGACCGCACTAGTGTCCGTGACAGTCTTGCCCTCCGTGTTGCTGTCATCTTCTTCGTCATTGTCATTGTCAACGTCCCGTCTTATTCGTCCTTGTGCCTCTTTAAGTCTCTCTATGTAGGCAGTCTGCTCTATCTGACGCTTCCAGTGCAATCTGGTCTAAGAACTTCAATAGATTGGGTTCCTCAGTACTTTGCCTACTAATCTTCCCTGGATCTCTCTCTGGTAGTTCCTTCTTGCTTCTAGCGTAAGGACACACTCGAGCACCACATGTTCAGGGGTTCCCTTCACACCAAATTCACAATTCTCTGACTCTATTAGTCCCAGCTTCCTTAGAGATGCCGGGTACGGTCCCTTCCCTGTGATGAAGTGGACAAGATCCCGAGATGGCTGGAGGTGCTTATTCTCTAGTCTCTCAACCACATTAGGGAACAATTGATAAGTCCTCCTACCTGTCCCACTTCTCTCCCAGCGTCTCTACCACTCCTCCAACAGGGCTATTTCCGCCTCTCCAGATGTTGTCACATCGGGTGTGATGAGGAGTCTCACCTTCTCCAAGTTTCTCTTTTTTATCCAGTACGTCACACCTTTCTTCCTTATAAGGAGGTCCAACGGCCATACACCTAGGGAAACACTCAATGCATCCGTTGCTACAGTCCGGTAGACTCCCGTCAGCCTCAGTAAGATGTTCCTCTGTAGACTTTGAATCAACTTAGCCGGAACGACATTGGTTAGTCTGTGAGCCCAGATGCACGCCCCATAGCTCACAATGGAGAGAAGGATCGTCTGATGGTATGTCCTTATTATCCGCATAGACAGATAAAACCGCCTCTGTCCCATGCTTATAATGTTATTCATCACCGACAGAGTTTCCCCCATCACTTCCTCCATGTGTGCTGTGAAGTTTCTGTCCTCATCAGGGGTAACTCCCAGGTATCTGACCGTATAGCTTCTTCTTATAGATTTCTTACCTAACTTTATGGTCGGATCCCTAGCCAATCTACCCTTAAACAGCATGTAGGTCGGCTTCACCGGTGCCATTTTTAACTTGACACTTTTACAGGGCGAGGAGTAAGAGAGGAGAAGGAATGAGAGAGTGGGGAGGAGTGAGAGAGAGGAGGGGGTGAAGTGAAGAACACAAAACATACTGTACTGTGCCATTGAAATATCAAGGTCAGGCAGGTACACCAATAGTTTGAAGTTGGTGTTTGAACTTGAGCAGTTACTAGTAACTCATCACTGATAATGGTTACTGCTGGGGGGGCGGCGGTATGGGGGAGGTTGGCTGCTAGTGTAGTCAAAACAGTTATTTGTTTCTTTCTCTGGTATGTAAGGGTGAGGGGGGAGGGAGGGCTTAGTGTAGGGACTGAGAATAGAAAGGTCAGCAAGTGAGACAAACACCCCCACTGCAAGGTCATCTACAAGGCCAACAAACAAGATAGACCAGAGGGGGAGTAATTGAGGGGTGATCAAAATAGAACTATCAGTAGTCCAAATAATATCAGGGGTCTCAAAATGCTTAATCCAACATTTCACTCAATGTAAAAAGGCTGAATATTTTTCCAGTATCTGATTCAAATTTCCAGTAGCCTATATTCCAATATTTCCAGTATGAAAAATAAAATCAAGTATATTTCCAGTATTTCCTGTATTGGTAGATACCCTGTTAAACTGCATGTTGTGATATATACTTAATTTATCAGCTTAGGATGAAATTTGTTATACATTTTTACACTGATACCTATTTACTGCTTATAAATATATAAATATGCACAATATAAAACATTTTAAAACATATATAGGAAGTGGGCATTGGATGCATCCAACGTCAACTTACTGTGTTGATTTTTAATGTTATTCCTTTTACATGTTCCTAAGTGTCATCTCATTCTTTACTTTTTTTTTTTAGGAAGCTGCGTTGCACATTTAAAACTTCCTCCTGATGAGTTCCGAAAGAATGAAATCGAGGTCAGGGGATTGGTCATTAACGATCAACTTTCTTCAAGAGGCAACCATAACCTCTTTTTTCATTGGCAGCTATGTAAAGTGTGAACTGTGTTCTTTTCATTGTAAAAGCCATATTGTGTTAATTCCTTTTATAAGTTTCTATCCGCCTTTCCTGTACCTTATTCTAAATATAATTTAAAACGTATATAAATTTGATTTGGCTTTAGGAATTTTTCGATTTGACTTTACTTCAAAAATAAAATATGGACTTTGCACAACTCTAGTGATAGTAATGCCTTAAGACTGTATAACAAAATGTGTGGGTGAGAAACATATAAAAGGAACAATTAACATAAAAGACAAACACAAGCGATGTAATAGAACATAAATGTATTGTAAATAGCTAGCAGTATTTAAAGAGCCAATCAAAGCAATCTTTTAAACTTTTATGCTGTTATTAATATTACCTGATAATCTGAGACGGAGGAGGTATTTTTGAACGTTGGGTGAATCTTTTCAGCAGTTGAGTGCAATGTTGCCCAACTTCCTCCTCGGAAAGGTCCTCCATGACCTCTGCCCCTCGACCACCAATCCAGCCCAACAACACTGCACGGTGGTTTGGAGACACATCAAAACCTGTCAGGTCCCTCAGCCATGACCAAGACTGATATGGAACAGGGACACACCCAGCTAGAGCTAGACCATTTCTGATGAATATGATTATAATATGTCATTGACTAAATATAAGAGATTTGTAAAAAATGAAGCATAAATAAAAGTGAATCAAATTTAAAAACCCTATCAAATATTTACTAATACTGTATTTGTCCAAATACAGTAGGAAGTTTTTCTCCTAAAAATATTTTTCTAAAAACTAGGGATCTGCGAGCTTGGGTTTTTTCATTCGAGTCGAATATTTCTAAAAGCTCCCGAGTTTGATTATATTCATAATTTTAAAATGTTAAGAGTATATATTTGTTTATTTTTAATGTAAATAGGGATCACATCTTTAAAATTTCAGATTTAAAAAATATACTAAAACACATGTTCTTAAAATATGAATGACACTAATTTTTATAAATATCAATACTTTTAGAAAAAATAGTTAATAAATGGAAATATTGGTTTTTAAATTAGAAATAACACAATTTTAAAATAATAGCAAGACTAAAAAAAATAGGGCCCCTAAGAGAAAAAATAATTAAAATGGTTTCAACACACGTCTTTAAGGACATTAAAATTACACTAACAATTATAAAAAATAGTAATAAAATGAATAATTGCATGATAGCTTGGAAATGTACAATAAGACAGTGTAGAAACACTACACAATAATGTAAGGTAAGTGATAGTGAAGGAAGTCAATCTTCAATGATAGGTTAGGCCTAAATAGAAAAACAGACTTCTCTCTTCATTTCTTCAAACACTTTTACACTTCCCACTAATTGTTTTTGATCCACGCCAATACTAGGATGTTTATATATGTACGAGTCACTTGGCTCTTTTTATAAACCAAATAAATAATCAATCAATCACTTCTTGAAAACTTCCACAGTAGCATATTGTTTTGAATTTTCAGAAATATTACTTTTACATTAATGTCTCTTCATATGAAATTGTAGGGTTTATTGATATAACCGCTCCAAGAAGTAATTAAATCAACGACTAGACACTGGTGAAATAAACAAGAGTGGACTCACCATATACCCCATTATATTGCGCCTCCCGAGCCGGCCTACCTCACTACGTTCCACTATAAACTTTGTGCCAAGACTAACTGAATGAAGTTCAGAGTGTGAGTCGTCGCAAGGCATGATGGGAAAATGGTGTGACGTATGGTGCCCGAGACGTCAGTGTGCAATAGAAACTTTTGTTCTGGATCTTTCTCTATGCTTCTCAACTCTTTTCAACTATTATTCAACCTTCTAGCTGTTCTATCCCTCTTTGTCATGTGTTGTGATTCTCCTTTGTTCTGGCGTTTCCCTCTTACCCCTCTCTGAGCTAGAATACTAACATATATATTGATGTAGGATACACGGAGCTTCACTCTTGTCTGGACTTCCTCCAGAAACACACATTGGTGTTCAGGATGAACAAAAAGGTATAAAATTCCCTTTTGGCAAATGTATCCCAAAATTCTTTTTCGGCTAACTTTTTAATTTTTAAAGATTTAATGAACGAGTACAGTCATTTAAATGGAACTTAGAATCTTGTAGACACGAAGGCCCCTTCTGGGTTGTGTCTAGTAATATTTTGTAATGTAATGGAAAGGTCATCTTTTTAATGGTTAAATTTATAGCCTGTTCGGCTTGAGAAACTAAAATCCACTTGGAATGTTTTTGTTATAATTAATGTTTTTTCTTGCATAATGTAGACTTAAGCTCCCCTTCTGGGTTTTGGTAAATATTTGTACATATTATGGAAGAGCCAAATTTGTATTGGAAATTTGAACTTATAGTCTGTCCGGCTAGGAAACTATAATTTGAACTTATAAATATTTTTTTGGTCCATTTCATTACGTAATTGTTTCTGTAAGTTGATGGATATGAAAAAGTTAAAATTGCGGCTAGATTAAAGCTAGCGTTTTAAAATCGCCACTTGGCTGTTATTGGCTTAGGACCTTCAGTCCGCTGTTAGAGTTAGTTTTTTTTGGTAAAGGTATTAATACTTTTAAAGTTTTACATTTGTCATTATATGACTTGACCAATTGATGTTTTTGAGATGATTATTGAAAATTTAAATTATTGTTAGTTTATACTAAAACGTTCTTATATATATATTTTTTTTTTTGTGCCATATTTAAAATACCTAAAATTTATATAAATAAAATGCCTAGTACTGTTTACCTTTTTTATGTTACATACTTACCCTTTTTTTTACCTATTGAGGGGAAATTGTTCTAATAATTAATATATGAAATATTTGTAGAGCGGTTTCATGGAGGCAGAACTCAAATGGATCTGTCTACTGTCCATTTGTTTTGTGTTAGTTAGTCCTATCAGCTTCTCTGCAATTATTGTCTTTTTTTGTCTTTTAAATTTTTTTTTGAATATTTTTTTCTTTTTGTTGTGCACCAGCCTTAATTCATCGTTAAATTTAGGGGGTGTTCACAAAATGATTTCCAAAAGTTCAAAACAATGTGCAACTGTGGAAGTTTGAAAAAGGGGGAAGTGTAAAAGTTTAAGAAGAAATAAAAAAGTGTTTTTATTTATATCTAGGCCTAACCTATCCTTTCAGGTTGGCTTCCTTGACGTCAAGAGTTTATAAACTGTCTTGATAAAAAGTTAACAAAATTGACATTTTAATAAGCTAATATTTCACCAAAATATGCCTCAGTAACTTAATTTACCCTATTAAAAAAGTAAGAATCATAAACAGTTAGAAATTTGAAGTGTTTCGTTTTTCATTTACTATTCTTTAGTGTAATCATCCATGATCACGTCTTCTGTTCTATTTCCGTTCCTCTATGCGCAGTTGCACATGTGCGTTGTATGAGCTCTTATTAGACATTATTTTATTGAAAAGTTTACTTCAATTAAATTTTTAATACTTATAAAAGTTGATGCTCATACTTTAAAATTAAAAATAATGTTTCTAGCAAACAATATGAAATAGTAAATGTTTTTTAATATAAATGTGGTAAGATTGGTAAAGTATGTATTGCAATAAATAAGATCAAAATTGATTTTATACAGGTTAACCAACATAATTCTATAACTAAATAGTAACTAAACTAGTGTTAGTTTTGTAGCTAAACATATTAACTAATACGAGTTTTAAATATCTTAAGTTTGAAAACATTTAATATAATAATATATTCTTGATAATACATTTTTAATTAAACATAAATTATTATTTTAGAAAGTTTACCAGGTAAAAATAGTTAAAAGAATCATTTAATCATTAAGTAATCTTCTTAGCTATTTTTATTTTCATTGCTTTGTCATGGCAACAAAAATAAACAACTTCAATCAAGTATAATTCAAAATGAACAACAATATTGAATAATTTTACCAGTCAAAAGTGGTTTTAAAGCTCTATTATGTTATTAATGTGAAAATCGATACTAACTCAATTAAATAGCCTATGCTTACTATTGTGTATTAAAAATTGATTATTAAGAACATCAAGTTAAAGCTCGAAGATGACAAGCCTACAAAACTTTCAATCTCAATCTCGAGCTTAAAGGACGAGCTCGGCTCGAAGCTCAATATCAGAGTACTCGCAAAGCCCCAATAAAAACTGTACTCACTCATAATGCATGCACAGCCTAACATGAAAAAAAGTAAGATTCCTATAAAAGTCTATTTCATATTATACTGTAACTATACTGGCTGGGCGGCAGGAATCACAGTGCATGTATGTGTCTAATAATAAACTAAAGGTAAAAATAAAAATCAAGAAACCAGCGTGAGAACTTATCACACTCGTGCAAGTTCTCGCCCTAATAAGCTCATGGTCAAACCAAAGGGTGAGGGAGGGTTTACACCCTTAGTGTCAATGAATTGTCAATGTTAGTTGCTGAAAGAATATGTGCTGTGTATTTAAAAAAATTAGGAGTGCCTGCACATCAAGACAAGCGTTCTAATAAAAATGTGCTAAATTTGTGAAGTTTTTGCCATGTGGTATATTCGAGACCTTTTATTTTTATGTAGAACACCTTCAAGATATTAGGGTCACATTATGATATTTCGATGTCACATGGCATCTTCATCAATAGGTGGCATCGATATATTAAGTGTTTGTAAATATGTTTTAGTGTTTTTAATTGCAGTTGTGCTTCAGTTAATCATATCTATATAATGACATTTTATAACATGCCTATGTGCACTTATCTCATACACAGGATGGAAATGATTAATACTTTGGCTAACCAAACTTGGCTTAACCAAATCCTTACTTTTAAGTTTAGATGAAGTTATTTATGTAGCTACATGGAATAAATGGATGACACTATTCCTCATTTTTATCAATGCCGTTTGACTAAAAAACTATACTATATTTAAAAAGTAAAAACATTGATGAATTCTTTCACAATGAACAAACTTCACACATATAAGAAATTTAAAGGTGAATTAATTCAACACTTTTTATTTCTTTTTCAATGGATATAACTTTATCAAATAACCTGTGATAAAAATTTTTTGTTGATAATTCTTATATTTATTCCTTAAAATCAACCTTCCTAAAATACTTCTAGAAAAAAAATGTTAAAACATAATGTATAGTTACACATTAAGGTATTTAATTTTCTTATTACATTACTGATTTTGGTCACACTCAAATATTATTTGAAAGTACAGTGAAACCTGCCTTAAACGGACCCTTTATTAAAACAAAATTTGTCTTAAACAGAAATATTTTCCAGTCCCGTGACTTTAGGGATGAAAAACAGGTTGAATTCCCTGGATTAAACAAAAACTGTCTAACGCGGAAACGGAAATAAAAATAATCTTTTATAGGGAACATGTTCAATGTTTCAAAGCGCATCGTTAAGAAAAATTCTCGGCATCCTATACAGTCTACAGAATTTTGTTTTCTCTAACGCTTTCGTTATTTTAAGAGAAGTTGAAATGTGAAGTCTGGTATATTACCTTTCTCCTGCTTAGTTCTTTTGTTACCTTGCTTACAGAATTTTGTACTGTAATTGCCTCTTGATTGTTATCTGTTCATCCCAGATTCTATGACTTGTCAATACATACCTAATCAAGCCATTCCCTTATGGGGTAGGCAAGAAACAGTGAATATAAGCTCAAAAAAAAAATTCATACTTAATCCATCCTCACTAACTTTCTCCACACTTCCTTTTCCTTGCATACTTCCTTCGCTTCAACAACATCCATAACATCCATACACCGAGACATACATGCTCTTTTATTATTGAAACTCTTAATGTTTTTCTTTTTCACACATTCATCTACAACATTTAGCCAGTCTTATATGGCCTACCCCTTCCATTTGATCCAAACACTTTACTTTCATATATTTTTCTTAAAAAACATTATAAATGGTAATAAGGAATGAATATACAATACAAGATTAATTCAATTTTAATAGAATGGGGATTGGTGTCTGTGTCAAGTAAATACAATTTTAGAAATGACAAATGCATAAATATGAAATCTATACGAACATTAACATAAGATTAATAAGAAGTTTTACTACTTCAAAAAAGTCAAGTTAAAACAAAAGAATAAATTTATGTATGAGATAGCTATGTGAGCAAACAAGTTATGTTATACTGAAAATTGGTAGTTAGTCATAAGACAAATTTCTTATATTAATATTGTAAACAATGATAAAATATGATGACCATTATGATTATAAAATTATTAGAATGTTGTTAACATGTATAAAATGTTAAAGGCAAACCATGTAAATGACTAGATTGGTTGATAAGATATTAACATCATATCTGAATAAATAAATGATATTGAATGAACAATATTTATAAGAAGTTTTACACTTCATTAAAAGTCAAGTTAAAACACAAAGAATGAATTTATATATGTGATAGCAACAAGATATGTTATATTGAGAATTTAGGTACTTAGTCAAAAGATAAGGTTTTACATTACTATTGTAAACAATGATAAAACATTCCAAACATTACGATTATAAAATTATTAAAATAATTATTAAAACGCTGTTATCATGCATAAAATGTTAATAGCAAACTATGTAAATGACTAGATATGGTTGAAAAGATATCAACATGGTATATTTGAATAAATAAATGTTTTGAATGAATTTGTTTAAAATTGAATTAATATACAATTATTTAATCCCTTGTTCCTTGTAAACTTTCCATAAGTGGAATGAGCTTCTTTGTCTACATGTTTCAATGCACAATCGGCATCATCTTCAGGACATGTTGTAGAATAAATGTTGAGTTCCTGATTGATGGACTCAACATTTATTCTACAACATGTCCTGAAGATGATGCCGATTGTGCATTGAAACATGTAGACAAAGAAGCTCATTCCACTTATGGAAAGTTTACAAGGAACAAGGGATTAAATAATTGTATATTAATTCAATTTTAAACAAATTCATTCAAAACATTTATTTATTCAAATATACCATGTTGATATCTTTTCAACCATATCTAGTCATTTACATAGTTTGCTATTAACATTTTATGCATGATAACAACGTTTTAATAATTATTTTAATAATTTTATAATCGTAATGTTTGGAATGTTTTATCATTGTTTACAATAGTAATGTAAAACCTTGTCTTTTGACTAAGTACCTAAATTCTCAATATAACATATCTTGTTGCTATCACATATATAAATTCATTCTTTGTGTTTTAACTTGACTTTTAATGAAGTGTTAAACTTCTTATAAATATTGTTCATTCAATATCATTTATTTATTCAGATATGATGTTAATATCTTATCAACCAATCTAGTCATTTACATGGTTTGCCTTTAACATTTTATACATGTTAACAACATTCTAATAATTTTATAATCATAATGGTCATCATATTTTATCATTGTTTACAATATTAATATAAGAAATTTGTCTTATGACTAACTACCAATTTTCAGTATAACATAACTTGTTTGCTCACATAGCTATCTCATACATAAATTTATTCTTTTGTTTTAACTTGACTTTTTTGAAGTAGTAAAACTTCTTATTAATCTTATGTTAATGTTCGTATAGATTTCATATTTATGCATTTGTCATTTCTAAAATTGTATTTACTTGACACAGACACCAATCCCCATTCTATTAAAATTGAATTAATCTTGTATTTCATATATTTGTTTCGTCACTCGATCCATACTTGTCCTCTCAATATGCCCAAACCACCGTAAGACACTTCTTTCACATTGATCTATTGGACTGCCCTTCAAACCACACTCCTTCAGCACCCATTCATTACTGATTCTGTCCATAGGAGTTTTTCCCACAAACATTTCTTAGATATATCATTCCAACCGCATTCACCATGCTCTTGTGTTTCTTCTTACAAACCCACGGTTCACATCCGTTAAACAACATTGCCATTAACACACTTTTATTTACTACCATCTTTGCCACTTTTGATACTATTTCATTCTTTGCAATAATTCACATACATCCAACTACTCTGTGAGATGCATTCACCCATCTGTCAATTTCACCATCTATCCTTCCATTTTTATGGAAAATTCTGCCCGGATACACAAAATCATTCACTTGTTTTAACAGTTTTCCATTTATAATAAGCTGACAATCATTTCCTGATCTGTCCTTATCAAAAACCAATACCTTAGTTTTGGAGACAATTATAAATAGAGCCATTCGGTCTGTCGCCACACTCAAATGATTTAATGCATTCTGCAAATCACTTTCCTTCTCAGCCATTAATACGGCATCATTTGCTAATAGCAGCACTCTCACATTCACATTGTCCAATTGTACACCAACAGTGTCCTTCCAAAATAACATTAAACAACTATGGACACATTTGCTCAAAGTTCCATCCATCCTAACACAAGCTTTACTTCCATCATTGCCTTAATTTTATTTTCTAACCATACATTCACACCATACTCTCTCAGAACATTCCAAAACATACTCTTGATTGTTTGCTTTCTCCAGATCAACAAACGCATAATAAGCTTTCTTTCTTACTGCCATACATTTCTCAATTTCTTGTTGCAATGCAAATATCTGGTCCATGCAACCTCTGCCTGGCATGAAACCACATTGCACACCCCAAATCTTGCCTACAGTTCTTTCACGCAGTCTCTCAATTAAAATTATCCCAAAATCTTTGCCTGAAATACTCAACAAACTAATCACCCTATAATTCTTACATTCACTCTTACTACCTTTGTACAAAGGAACAATGACAGCATTCTTCCAGTCATTAGGAACGTTCACAATCCCAACACACAATGTGAACAACTCACACAATCTGGCAATCTTTCCTTGCACTCCTTGTTTCATTCTCTCTACCCACTTCCAGAACAACTTCTTATTACCTTCAAAATCATTCTATTTTCTTTCTCCTTCTTTTAATCTCATTTGCTCTTTACTCTCCTTTACTACTTTCTTTGCATTCATCTTTTTCTCTCTGTTTATGTCCCACAACCTCTTATGTTCTGTTTCACTCTTCAGAGCAATCATTCATTTTTATGCTTCTCTCTTTTCTCTCACAGTTGCTTTCACTTGTTCATTCCATCATGCATTTATTTTTAAGTTTCCACCACTGCTAATCCAAATACATCTTTCACGCACTCAACTAGAGACTCTTTTATTCTGTTCCAGGCACTTTCAATGTCATTAGCATTTATTTCGACATCCTAGTCATGGTCTTGTAAAGTTTATGTTTTGCCCAGCAATCTTTCACCTTGCGCTCTCACACTTTTATCCTGCAACCTTTCCACTTTCAATCTTACTTGCTTAATACTCTTGCGCTGCTTCCTCACAAAATTCCTACCCAATTCAACTTCTGAAATCACTAGAAATAGATCTGTTTCACATTCATCTCCATGCATAACCCTAGTATTCTTTACTAAACTTCTCAGTCTCTCATCATACACCACAAAATCAATCATCGTTCTTGAATCACCCCTTTTCAATTCATACAACTTAATATCTTTGGCTTAAGCCATGTGTTTGACACAAATAAACCTTTTACTAAACACAGACTCTCTAATTAATTACCATTCTACCCTGTCATCACCGTACCTTCCTAACACATTTTCTGAATTCTCTCTTTGGGTACGCACCCATTCATTCATATCCCCTAACAAAATATAATTATTTCACCCAGTTTACATGCATTCAAGACTTCATTGAGCTCATTCCAAAACTCCGCTCTCACATTCTCGTCTTCACCTTCCACCGGAGCATAACCATCAACCAACAAAATTCTACGAATACCTATTTTCATATGTACCCGTTGAAGTCTAGATGACACCAACTCATATCATCTTACAAACAGCTTAGCTGTTGGGCTAAGGATTAAACCTACTTCCTACACCTGACCACAGTGCCAGGATACCATCACTCGTCATCAAAACCTCTTTCCCTTTCTGCTTGGTTTATCATAAACACAAAATATAAATTTTACTTCCAATAAATTCCTCTAACAGCTCATTCTCTTTGCCACACACTACTCTAACATTCCATATTCTCACCAGTTTGTCAACTGACAGGCCCTTCAGTTTTAACCTCGACAGTATTCACTGCTTATGGTAAGGATGCTGTCTGTACCAATCGGTGTTGGCACATTTTAGCCAGTATACCACTGCCTGTGTCACTACCACTTGGAGGTAAGGCAATACACAGACACACCAGGTGTCAATCACCTTTGGGATTCAGATTTTAATGGTACAACCCTACCTGTATTGAAATTCAATTGCTTGCCCCTTCCAGAAATTCTACTCAACAAAGACAAATTATATTGTGAATAAATAAATGAGTACGGTATTTTATTTTATTTCAATTATGTGCATGTCCCTGGTTAAATTTTTATACACACCTTCATTAAATGAAAACCTGGCTTTAGCGGAAAAATATCCCAGACCCTTGTGATTCTGTTTCTGTCAGGTTTCATCGTATTTTTTACATTCATTACTGTTTGCAGCCTATGGCCTGGGTCAGTTTTTTATTCAAGTCATAAATTTTCCACTAACAGCTTGCTAGGCCTGTTGTAGCTTCATATGCCTTGAATAGGCACAAAATCCATTCCCCGGCCGTTAATTCATCATGGTGAAAGGGTAAACCCATATTTCACCAATGATACATTTTTTGAACATGCCAGGAATCGAGCGCGGGACCCTTAGTTCAGTAGACAGATATGCTACCGACTGAGCTTAGGTGTCGGATTTTTTACTGTAGGCACAAAGATTGTCTTTTACTGATGATGTGGTTTTCTTACACGATCGACTGAAAATTGCCGAGAGATTGACACCTATCTTAGACCCTGCTGTCACCAAAGCAGGTTTCTTTATTTATATACTTATAACAAATAGAATTAAAAAGTAAAATACATTATGGTAGATAAGGTAAAGGTACCGGTAGTTGATACTCTAAGTAGTGGCGGCCAGTGAAATGCTTTTTCCCTTAAAGTAAGAGTTAAGGTGTGTGCTCAAATATTTTATTTACCTTTCTTGGATTACTATCAATAATAATTTTGGAGTCCCCCCCCCCCACATNTGGAGTCCCCCCCCACATAGTCAATATGGTGTGAATGTGAAGTTAGTGGAGCCATGTGATGAATTTTATTTAATTCCTTGTAGGATTTGTTAAGGAGGTAAGAAATGAATTTTTATAGCATTGGGTTGAATCCACTATTTTACTAATATGAATCTCAAATCCGAATCTTTAATTTACCTTTGAATCTGGAATATTGGAAAAAATTGTGAACATAAGAGGAATCTTAACTAACGTGTTTTAGGGTGTTGATCTATACCAACAATTTAAAACAAATTAACATACATTTGCATATGAACTATGCACCTAATCACCTCGTGTTCTGCACTATGTCGAGACCATATGAGCTGGAATCCTCTGATATCCGAGCTCCACCAAGGATCCTTGTAGACTAGAAATATTTTGTTGATGGTGTCAAATCCCATATCTTCAATAGCCTGACAACACAAAATTGACCAAAAGTAAGTATTTTACATTAAAAGTTAAACACAATATTTAGATGGAAACAAAGGGAATATAATGTGTGGAATAAATAAAAAATGAGGGTAGGATACAAAGACAAAACCAACACATCTTCCAGAAAATTGTTAGTCCGAAAATTCCCATTTAAAATAAATCACATTTGTTTTTAGAGCTTATCAAAACCTTCTAAAACAGTAGAGATTATAACACCAAACTAGTATGTTCTGGTATGAGCGCAGACCTTGTTTTTATATCAGCAGTAGAGAGTAGAACACTGATCTAGTAATTATGTTCTGGTAAGTGAGTAGACTTGGGTCTTATATTATCTTTTCAATGTTTGATAAAATGGGGTGTTTTCTTTCAACATTTGAGCTACTTTAAAAGTGAAATAATGCTTGGTTAAACATACCATTCAAGTTTACATTTTGACTAGATTTACCTAAAAGTGTTAACCCTAAATAAAAGAAGTTGCGGGAATGTATAAGCATGCAAATAGAACAAAAAATCCCTGCTAAATATAGAATGTGTGTAAAAACTGAGCTTTGTGAGTGAATATGGCTTACACAAATCAACCATTTCTAGGGATGTGCGAGAACGATTTTTTCAATTCAAGACGATCTCAAGATATAAAAAAGTATCGAGACACGAGAATGAGACGAGAAAACGTCCTTTAAAAGTACAAAAAATAAAATTATGTTTATTAAAGTAAATATGTAGTTTATAGAGTTCCTTTTAACATTTGGGCTGGCGCTTGCTTCAGACTGTCTTATAGTTCATTCAAACACTCGAGATATAACCCAAACACATTTAAATGTAATTAATAAAATAGTGATAGGTAAATACAATTAACACCATTTATAATTTAATTTTGTAGTGTAAAAGCTTATATTGTCAAAGTTTGATATTGAAAAACAATATTTATAACCTAAACATTTCCTAATAAAGGCTGTTTTTTGGGGGGAAATGCGGCCTATTTTTGGGTTATTACAGTATTATTGGAAATAATAAATCCAGTTTGGTATTTTTTAATTTCTTAGGGCAATTTTTTTTTTAATTTCTCTCATTTTCAAGATTCATTTTTTAACTTTCGAGACGAGATTGAGATTTTTTTTTCTTGAATTTTTGAGATATTTTTGAGTCTCGTACATCTCTAACCATTTCCATTAATTAAGTGTAAACAAATGGAAAATGGTGCCAAACGGCTGTTTTAAACTAAATATAATTATGTGTTTTGAATTGTGAGCTTTGAAGCCTACATTTCTCTAGTAAGTGTATAGGCCTTGCCCTTCGATCCTCCTTTCAACGTTTAATTAAATCAGTGTTGACTTTTGGATTGAAAAGGGCCATTATCTGGGCTTTGGGAATAGATTCAGGGCCAGATTTTGCATTAGGCTGACTAGGCCTAGAGTGGCACTATTCAGGAGGCGGCATGGCAGCAACATTTTTTCCAATTGTATTTCATTTACCACATGGAAGTGTATACACCTCGGTTCGTCCCCCCCGCAACACGATAACCTTCCGCCTACCTAATACTTGTCAAGTGCCAGTACCATCTTACAGACTGTGAGTTTATATTCACAACACACTGACACATCACACCCTCTGAGTGACTCACCTTTAGCTGAGTCCGCCTGGCGCTTGCCAGCTAGTTCATGATGACTTAGACTCACACTCACTTCAACTGTTCTCTGTTTATTGTTTGTCCTACAGGCAAATGTGTTTAATGTGTGTTGTGTTACTGATCGCGCACATGATACAGCACAGTCCTTGCTGTACTGGTGGCCAGTTCTTAATACAGTATTTATTTTTGACTCACATTTACACAGTACACATGTACTATTTATATCTCTGTAAAATTGTTAATGTGTCCATGCATAAGTGTCGTAACGCTATTATCTATAACTCATGTGTGCGTCCGTGTCCCACTTGTGTTGACTGTTGTGAGTGTTGTTGCTTAGTATTAACGTAGGAAATGAGTAGCCAAAGGGCCAGGCATAGCGATGCCATGGCTGTGGACATGGCACTGCTGGACATTGAGGGAAAGATGCTACAGAATAAGGATTTCAATTACACTATCAGTGCCTTTAACCAATGAAAGGCAAGGCAGAAGGCCTTCTCTAAATAGGAGGTGACAGCTAAATAACAAGTGATGAAGTGAGTTAAATTCATAAATATTGACATTTGTATATTTTAGCATTTTTATAAGTAGTTAATTAAATTAATAAATATTGTTACAACATAATATCTATTGTAATGTTTAGTAACATAAATTTTGTTGTGCATAACATATTCAATATTTAAAAAAATGCTAAGTTTGTAGTTATTTTTTTACTAAATTCTGTAAAACCTGTTGAGTTATAATTTCTTGTGCTCATTTTTTGTAGATTGAAATTTATATTGCTGGAGTGGTAGGAGACATTATTGTGCATGGTTATTGGTTATATAAATGTATAATTTAAAAATTCAATTCAAAACCAAAACTATAATGAAAAACTTAAAATGATACATAGAAAAGGTGGGGAGAAGGGGTGGTATCTCGCTGTGGGCCTACAGGCGGCAAGGTAGTAACTCCAGCCCTGGATAGATTAGTGCTTTTAAATTATGTATATTCTATAACTAATTAGCGTGTGAGTCGTTTGATGGATTTTCTGGGTCAGATTAAAATAGTTAAAGATGGTTTGAATGAATATGGGTCAAGAAATGTGTTTTGAACATAATTAAAACAATAATGTATCGATTTCAAGAATGAGAGATTTATACTAAATTTAAGTAAGTTAGGTGTTATATTGTTTTTTAATATTTCTTTTATGTGTCAGTGTATCTACTATAACCATTATTCTATAAAATATGTACCAGATTCCTAATTGCTCCTCCAGTTAACGAATACATAGTTGCTAGTTTATATCCTCTTTACTAATAAGACAGACTTCCTCTTACCCGAACCATCGTGGTGGGCAGGTTGGGTCGAAACATGGTTCCGTGATTCTCTTTGAGGTACCCTAGAGAGCACGTCACTATCACATGGCGGGCCACAAAATGAGAACCATCACAGCATGTCACAGATACCGGGTGGGAGTCAGCCCCACTCATCTGCTTGGAGAGCAGTTTCGATTCACCATCTCCTGCACATGTTAGCACAGTCATATTTTACTAACAGAATTTTTAATAGTTTGGAGAAAAGAGAAGGTGGGAGTGGGTTAAATGTGTGTGTATTTGAGGAAGAATAGGAACATATCAACGGAACACACATAATATGCTTTTCACACAATAGTGTTGACACTGGACAGATAGAAGCGACACTGTTCACACTTTACATTTGTCACTGGACAGAATAAAAGGCAGAAAGGAAACAGTGGTGAGAACGCATCTAAAAAGAATATACATCATAAAGGACAAACACATGAAACATAATGGAAAGGATGTATATAAATTGTAGGGGTGTTCAAAGGTCACTTTTTAAATGCGAGACAAAACAAAGCTTGAAATATGAAAAGCCAAAGTTGAAGATAAGATTTTTTGTTGCTGTCACATAACAATACTTTTCATTTTTAAAACATCCCTTAAGTGCATCTAGGTATACAGAAAGGATTGGAAAAAAAAAAAATCAAAGCACCCTAAATTATTTTGTGCTGACATCTGAATTTATCTACAATAAGTTACTGTATTGATTTTATTTGATCACTAGTCCGTGTTAAAATGGTGTTTAGTAGGATGTGTGCAAAGTTTCAAAAACTTTGACTTCACTTTAAATATTTGTTGGCTTCGGCTTCAATTTAAGAGTAAAATACCGGATTCAACAATTATGAAGCTTAGCCTAAGAAAATATTCAAAGTTAAAATACAAATTTGTGTTGTTTTTTTTTAATTTTTGCTGACAAATTAGTGTTAGTGTAAAATAATTCTGAAATATTTATATTACATTTTGTGATATTGACTTAATTTATTATTTTAAGATGAACTATATTAATTACGTTGTGATATAGTATTTTGTAAATTATATTTACATAGTTACTTTACATAGTCATGCAAAGTATAATATTTTTATCAAGCACTAAACATTTTTTTTAATATTTGAACTTTGATTCAACTTTGTAAATATTTTATATTATTATTATTTTGACTTTGCTTCACATTGAAAAAGTGGACTTCACACTCTTAATGTTTAGTAGATTTTTCAAAAATGATTATTTATTTAATATGTCATGTCTCATGTTTGAGATATTTCAAATTTGTTAATAATATTTCAGAGTTTTTTCCTTCTTTCAAAATGTTTCTAATATGTGAAGGATTAATGTGGGTGTCAAAGCAAAATATATTTGACCACCTACAGTACTTTTGACATTTTGAAGCTTCACACAGGCCTAATATATTGTAAATTTAACTTCATGAGAAAAATTAATTTTTCATTTTTATTCAAGACTAAATTGAGATTTTTCTTAAATTCTTGTTTGTTTAAAAAATAATGCTGATGGATTAGTGTTTCAAGATTAACCTATAGAACATACACAGAACTATTAACATATCAATCTAATAATTCAATCTAATAATTAATGTAAAACACTTTGTTTTCATTAAAATTATTTTGTCTCTTGTAAAATCTCCCCTGTACAACGATTATCACCTTCATAACATCACAATTATGTTCATTTATCAGTCCCATTATCATTGGCCACGCATAGCTCTAAATCACTAGTAGATATTGATATAAGCATCTACACCTTTACTGTCAGTGTTAATAAAAATTATGCCATCCCCACCACATGTATCGATTCCACTCATCATAATTATTTCATACTTTACTATGATTTGACAACAGCTGATTGCTCTTGTGTTTATTCACTTAAATTCTTATTCTAAATTCCTCCAAATTTCCTAAATTAATTGTTTTTTTATATGCTTAAATACAATATTATCATCTCAAATTGAAAAAAGTAGTTCTTACACGGTCCTAATTATTAGTGTCATAGTCTTACAAGTTTTATGGATAAATATTTCAGTTACAATTTTTAACCTTTTATTTTTTGCAAGACTATACCATTTTTTTAAGCTGTAACATCGTTTAGATAGAAATGAATACTGTTCCATATATCCCTTGTATCAAACCATGTTGTGTATATCATGAGATCATGGAAAATGCTCACCTATGCTAACCCCCTGCCAATCCACCATCTCTACAGGACAGTTGAGACGCAACATTCCTGTCGGCAGGTCATCAGCGAGAGATATGGACAAGGGAACTGTATCCAAGTTTGAAGTTCATGTAGTCCTTTCCACCAGTGAAACAATAGTTGCCAAAAGCCTTTGCCGAGAGCTGATCCAGCCGGGTGCAGGAGTTGTCGATAACATGAAACCTATCGCAGAAAATAGTATCAGGCTGCCATCTTTATGGTGCACATGCAAATTCATGACTTAGCACTGGTGTGATTTTTTTAAATCGCTCCATATATATTTTTAGCATCACATCTTACTACCTGTTTGGGTTATACGTTTATGTACTAATTACAATAATGTGTCAAGAGATCAGAAAGTTTGGGTTTAGAGGAACTGTACCCACATTTGACATGGAGGGAGAATGGACAACCATTTAGGAAGAGCCCCTCTCAGTACACTCAATTGGGATCGAACCCCAATCTCCCCATCTTCAGCAGTCTAGTCTATCGTGAGTACATCAAGCCAGGATTTGAGCCATGACCTCCCTGTCATCAAAACAACCATCCAAACAAACTTGAAGATAAGACCACGTACTCGCCAAAGCAGGTGCACTGTCTCAATCAATCACAAACAAAATAATTGTTAATAGGGATGTGTGTCTACTTTTTTCACTTCGAGTCAAGTTTGAATTGAAGATCTTCAAGACTTGAAAATATCACAATTGAGACGAGAGGAAAATCTCGATATTGTTTCCAAACTTAAAAATGAATCTCAAAAATTCAAGAAATTTGAAGAAAATAAAAAGCAAATAACTGCCCTGATAGAAATTTACAAACCAAACCAAGAATGTATTATTTCTAACTATCAAGTAAATAGCCAAAAACAGGCTGCACTTTTTTCCCATAAACAGTAGGGCTCCGCGACTACTCGGATTTCGAGCT
Organism: Timema bartmani; assembly: GCA_902151455.1. NCBI lineage: Eukaryota > Metazoa > Arthropoda > Insecta > Phasmatodea > Timematidae > Timema > Timema bartmani. Next base: position 38,813 of record CABFWB010004052.1, read on the forward strand.
TCAAGCCGATATCATCTACATTAAATAGCCTATACTTACCATTGTGTTTTAAAAATTTATTTGAGCATACATAAGAGGAAGCTCAAAAATGATGAACCTACAAAACTTTCGATCTTGATCCAGAGCTTTAATTATGGGCTCGGCTCGTAGCTCAAAATCTGAGTAGTTGCAGACCCCTATCTTACATTACAATTTAACAAATTATAAATTGTATATACTAATAAACATATAATTACTTAATTATGTTAATAAAAACTAAATATGTATTAACTATTAACGTTATTTAAATTTATTTGAATGAAATAAGAGATAAATATTTAAAATAAAATAAAATGTTTTAAACTTGTTTTAATAGTTTAAAAAATCAAGGCATATTGAATTATAGAAATCAATTTTTAAATATACTGTAATAGTAACAGAAACAATGATTATTATAAAATTCTACATTTCTAAGCAGAATATTGAAAAATTATTTGTGAAAATAGGTTCATGCCGGGATCACGATGCAGTTAACTTAACGTAAGAGATGTCCTGGGAGGTCTTTTACTTTAACGTGCTAAATTTATCAAAAAAGTTTAGTAATAGATATTTATCATATCGATTAAAAACTCTAAACATTCATAGATCATCACTTTAAAAATAGTACAAATCACATATCATACTCAAGAATGCAGATGTTTGGCTCGAGTTGTTATGTTAAGTTACGTGAATCGTGATCACACATCTCTTTTCTTATGTTAAGTTAACTTTAAGTGAAGGTTACATTATGTTAAAGTTAAGTTGATCGTGATCCCGGCATCAGATGTGCAGACTTAGCAATGAGTATATGTAAGCACCTGAAACTCTCCTTAAACGTATGAATGAACACCACCATGACACCTCAAGAACCCATAAAACCCAGTTTCAGCATATGCCTCCACTCATAACCTCAACTTTTAGGACTATTATAATGGCAAAGCTTTAAAATCATTTAACAAAATTCAATGCAATATGTCCCAGTTAAGAAGATGGGAACTGGCACATCAATGGATCACAAAGTCTCTAAAACCATCCAAACTAAATATTTGTTAACTAGGCCTTATTTCAACCCTGTTGCAACACTAGCACCATCTATCATCCACAGAATAGATGAACCTTTAATAGAGAATTTCAAATCCCTCTGAGAAGAACTCATCATTCACAACAAGTTGGAATCACTGAAGCTAACTTCCTGTTCAAGTCTTACTACAGCTAATTTCTGAGGAAGAAGCAATGAAAGCATTGAAATAGTGAAGCATGTGTAAATATATGTTAGTGTCACACCCACCTCTCTCTAATACTGTATCGTGGGCCTAAAATCTGTCAGGATGTGCTATAGCCGAGGATAGGGGGAGGTGATTGTGTGGGTTCACGATTGACAAAGACTTGATTTTTAAGGTTTTTATTAGTGCTTCTATCTCTAGTACAAATGTGATGTTGATAGTGATATAAGGATGAAAGAACATGAAGAATATTCAGAAGCTTGTGACAAAACGAGATGTTGCTAGGAATAACCAATGGCCTGTCTGACTACTAGGTAATCCCTACACGATTTCCGAACCCCGGTGGCCTGGGCTCAAGCGATAGCCCTCTACCACAAATACTGATGAACTGACGTCCTAGCCCGTGTAGTCCCGAATCGAGCAGAGTGACTCCTAGACTGTGGTGTTGATTAATCAGCCCTGAATGGTTGGATACACTACTTTTTATCCTGCCCTCTGGCCTGGTTCCTATTTAAGGAATGCTGACAGTGTTTAATGTGGTCAGTTCCTCTATTTTATTTGTTTACAGGCTAATCACAACAACCTGCAACACTCATTTTGTCATTCACAATCCATAGCACAAAATATTATACATACACACCTTCCAATTTAGGCTGTGTGGTTACATTAGTGTTTTTACAATTATATTATATTATATTATATTTTTCACACATACTGTCTATATTTTTATTACCTGATATGCCAATCTAATAGCTGTAGTCTCTGTTGTCGGCCTTCTTCGTCACAGTCACAGTGGTCCAAGTAATCTCTGAACCTAGTATTGAGATGCTGACCAATAGAACAGGGATGATCCTCTCGAGCACCAAGGTCCAGAGCCAAATTCTCACACTCCTCCAATATCCGCGCTACCTCGCCACTCACTTCCTGAACAACATCCAGCGAAATAGCAACGCCGTCCTCCCTCAGGTATAGGCCTGGTAATAATGAATTGCAACACACTTGTGTTAAAGGTTAAGAAATTCACACTAATGCTAGTATAAAATAGGATGTGAATATTTTAATATATCTCTATAAGTAAAACCTCTTTTATCCTTAAGAGGCAATTGTATTATATTTGGAAGGTACAGGTAAGGTGGATAGAACCATATTTCTGTCATCGGACAAAGAGGCAATGGTTGCCCCCTAAAGAAGAGAGTGAACAAGAGTGTAGTGTTATTTCTGAACATGTGAATGATGATAATATCACCTTCACCCTCAGCAGAAATAATGTCCGACAGTAGCTCCCTTTGGTGCGCCAACTCCCATACAGCATTTCCTTCCCCATGGACCCATTGGGCGCCCATTTCTATCCAGCTACCCTCATCATCCAGAGGAATTGACAGGATCCGTCCGCCCGGGCAGCATTGTGCTGAGGAGTAAATGTACCACTTATATACTGGCACATAATCAGTCGTCATCCTAGAGACATCTGACTATAAGTACTACAGCTTAACATGCCAATTATTCAATGTAAAATAATATAATATTTAGCATCGCGTCTTACTACCCTTTCGGGTTATATGCTTAAGTACTAATTACGCTAATGGATTAGGAATTGGGAAGGTTGAATTTAGAAGAAGTGAACCCGCATTTGCGTGGAGGGAGAGCGGAAAACCATTTAAGAAAAACCACCCCCAGTTCACCCGACCGAGATTCGAACCTCGGTCTCCCCGACCTCGATAGTTGAGCTCAACAAGACTAGCGCGTTAGCCAACTATGCCACCGAGGCAGATTTCAATGTCAAATCATAGGGAAACTAGTTATATGCAACCTAAGTCTGCGCGAACTTATGAAATTTCAAAAGTGAATCCAGATCTTACAGAGATTTGGATTTGATTCAAAATTTTGAACCTCAATATTGGAAGATTCGGATTCAATTTGAAATTTCATTTCTAAATACTTCCTAGATTTGAATTCAATGGACTTAGATCAAAATCTGAATCTATAATTCATACTTATTTAACAAATTAATATACTCAGACTGGAAACAAGTTGGGTGGTGGTGTAAACAGAACAATTAACTTGAGTTCCAAGTCATAGAGGAATGATGTGGGTGACGGTTGATTGTGACAGAGAATATTTGTATTTCAAAAAAGTTTCAAGGTCCACTTTTTAGAAGTTATTAATTAACCTTTACACTATCATTAAAAATGTGGTTCGATATTTATTTGATTTTTCACCTTTTAAGATTAGTGATATTTATTACTTCTGAAATTTGTATCCAAAATTTTTTGAAATATTTTATTATTAGATTGGATTCAGAAACTATAAAATAGTAAAATATTTAACACATATTTGATTTGAAACATTATCACAGTAAGCCTAAAATAAATTATTTTATTCAGCCCTCAACCTATTTTTAAAATAAAATATTTGATACAGTTCGTTCTAGACTAGATTTTTTTTAGGCATAATATTCGATTTAGATTTAATTTCAATGAGTTAGCCAATATTTGGATTTGATTCAAAATTGAAAATTATGGATTCACACAGGCTTAAATTAATCTAATTACATAAGTTTTCACTAAATTTGTAGTCATGAATTGTAGGTATTTGAAATATACTTTTTGAATCAATTGACATGCCTTACAAACTAATTTAAAATTCTAAAGAAGACACAACACCTGGTCCCCTGATTGGTAATTAATTAATGGGAAAGAAAATACCCCAATTTCCCAAATGATAAACTTTTCAAGCATGCCAAGAATCAAACCTGGTACCTTTACCCCAGTAAGCAGACATGTTACTAACCTAGCATGTCTAACAAGTTTTGAGGAGTTTTTTTTAATGCTATAATCTCTTGAAATAAATGATTAAATCTTATAGAAAAGAATGATGAGATAAGACTTTGGGAAATTATCTGAGGAGAATATCACTAATCTGCATAAAAACCACCTTCAGTGCTGTCTATTAGGAATAAACCCCTAACTTTCCAGTCAATGCCGAAAGTTGATACATTCAATTAAAGTATATTATTATACACCTTATTAATGGTTCATATTCTTTATAAACATAGGAAAAACTTAACAACCAAAACCCATACCATTAATTTAACACTTATTTGAATGTATTATCCTTATAGTTATTGAATTATAGCAAAAAAGTTAACATTTATTTACTATTTGTATTTTCTATCATTCCATTTATTTATTTTTTATTTTGTTCGTCAATTCTCCCAAGATTTAGATTCGAAGTCGAAATTCAGGATTTGTCGATAAAAAGAATATTCAGATTCAAAATTTGGATTTGTAAAATAGTAAATTCGACCCAAATCTAATATTATTAGTCTGTTAATGATTACATTAAAATAATAATTTTAATTCAAATGTCACAGGTACTTATATTTGTTTCCATTACTGAAATCATTGAGTCAGTTGTAAATGAAACAGGTTGATAATACACTGGTTATAAGTTTTATTTTAATTGCAAAAAGGTAAAAACATGACTAATGATTTGAAGTAAATTAAAATTGAAAACAAGTGTACCTTCTAAAAGCACACAATTGCGAACACCGTTGTGTAGAAGGGTCCTAGCAGCAGCCAGGCCTGCTACCCCTGCCCCGACAATCACAACATCACAAGACTGAGTGGAGCTGTAACACACATTTCTAGAACCCAAATAATAATACCAGGGATACCAATCTATATGAATTTTAATGTTATGTAGGGCACAAAACTTCACCAAAAATTTGAGCAGCCTTTAATATTAGGGTGTATTTAAAAAGAAAGTTGGCATAGCTTACCAGGAAATTTTGGTTTAAGCTTACACTTTTGAAGAAAAAACAAAATCTGAATCGATGGAAGATTACCACCCTTAGTTAATACAGATTTGACAAAATAGAAATATGTTATAAAATCACTTAGGGATAATGACTTAGGGATGGGAGAATCTAGAGCTATTTTCAGGGTATTGACTGGCAAACCCAATGGGAAGGACCATTAGAAAGACCTAGACGCAAATGGGAGGATAAAATTAAAGAATAGAAGGTTTAGTGAGGTGGACTGGACACAACTAGCTCAATATAGTAATAGATGGCATACGTTTGTGGGTGGCAATGAACTTTCGAGTTAATAATGCCAGTGAGTAAGTAAGGCTACTTACTCAAATTCTAAAATAAAATTCCAGCATAGTTCCCAGTTTTTCTGGCAAAATTAAATGACTCCCTTGATTTTTTAAAATACTGTTCCTCCGATTATGAGACTTTGAACAAATTATTCCAAACAAAAATGTTTTGTAAGAAGTGTTGAACACGCCACCAAATGTTAGTAGGTACCTGAGAAAGTATTAATAATGACTATTTCTACCCACTGCCTAAGTTAGTAAATTATTGGAGTCTTACCAAATTCATCACAGTGTAACCTCATTACTATGTTTTAAAATACTTTAAATTTCTTCAAGATAGGTCTTTATTTTGGAAAATCCTTATTATCTCCTGTTGGAAGACTTTGCCATGAGCCATCGCAAGGAGAACCCCTCTCTCCACCCTAAAAAATTGGTACATCCATGAAATTACTCTATTGTCATTATCATACTTTTATTTACGGTCTGGATTTGAGATTCACTATATTAGTTCTGATTCTGTTCAGCCACAAGTATAGAGTAGACAACTTAAAGAGTAATATGTGTACAAATGCGCTAAAACTAGTGGCGGCAGAACCTTATTTGTGAAGCAGGGGAGAAGGAGTTTGCAAAAAACTTTATTTTTAAAAAGCTCACCCACCGGCTGCCCCCTCCCCCTCAGTAAACTTGTGGTGCAGAGATCCTACCCTGGCAAATATATGAAGATTGGATCGTCTGGAAGCCATTTGAAGTGGTCCTCTTCTGGATTTTTTTTAATAAATAAGATTTCTCTAAAATATATCTGTAATGGCCTTCCCCAAGCAAATTTTAAAAATCTGAATGCCCCTAAAAGCTATTATCTTCACATGAAAATTATTGGAATATTAAATATTTCTAGGAAGTATTAAAAATTGTAATGTCCTCAATTGTGAGCCCCTAATTTGTTTAAAATTCAAGGCTAAGGTATGTCCGTTTTTCGTTAATCGGTTTCCATGTAAAAGACTGTTTGTCAGCAAGTTTCTCTACATAATTTATCCAAGGATGAGAGTACAGTTTTGAAAATTAATATGTCTATTTCAAATCCTAGTTTTATCTTTATTAATAATATTGTTTAAGTTAGTTACTTTTTATTTTAACATATTTAAGCCTTTCAGGCAATTTAAAAATGAATACCTTTATATTTGACTAAATTATCTTACTGGGTGAACTCGACAGTTAACAAAGGGAAAAGTCACAGCGTCTATTGCTCTCTCTTTTCAATCCTTCAGTACAGCTGATGTGGCAGATTGTTTCTGTTCAAACAAGTCTCACAATTTTCTGATGAATTTTGGGATGCCACTGTCCAGCGAACCAGAAGGCAGACAACTGAGTGCCAACTCTTGTAATTGGTTCAGAATATTGCATGATATGAGATAAGTCTCTGACATCAGCAAAGAGGGGAGGCTTGGATGTGCTTGGAGAGACAGCCCCCAAGGGGGTTCTTTCTATACAAATTTAAACTTAACAAGTGATCAGACGCAGTGATGATTCAAACACATTTAGATTTAATAAGAGATCAGAAGCATATTATGTAAGATGTGTGCTTCTTTTTGATTAACAAGGTGTTATAAATTGAGATTAAAATAAAAGCTCAAGGAATATATGAAATGAACTTAATGTCTATATCTCTTCTTAGAGAATATATTTACAGCCTTGTGTGTGAAGAGAGGAATAATTCGATCAGCACGAATGTAAGAACGCAAATAAGAAGTACGGGGAGAGACCCGCACATACTATAACAATAGGAACCAGCACCACAGGGTGAGAACATCGTGGGATGTTTCAGTTGACGTACAACTGAGGGGCGTTTCATTCGGCAGCCCAAGCGAAGGGCTGTATCTATTGGAGAACATTGTGTGGCGCTCATGGGATGTTTCATTTGAAGCCCACTGTGGGACAGGCACGAGTTGTTTCAAATGATCATTCCCTCAAATTTTTGAAAATTGGGTGACTTTTGATCAACTAGACAAGACATGTTGACAGCCATGTTAATGCTAAAAATGTCAAGTAGTGTAATTTTTCTAGAAATTTAATATAAAATTGAATTTAAGAAAATTTCTATATCTTATTTTGGTCACACCCTTTTAAATCTCTCAAAAATTTGTAATTTCTGACAGACAAAAGAATGCAAGCCCTTTTCCCAGGTTTTTTTCCCCGATACTAGAAACTCAAGCATAATTCTGATTTTCTCAATTTTCCGATGAGTGGCCACTCAGTATTATTTCCAATAATTATCTCCACCACTGTACATCACTTTAGATAAAACTTAAAATATGTTTAGTGTAGTGCTATAATTCAGAGCTATATAAACTTGATTCTATTTTAGTCATAAACATATCCAATAATCACCTTTAAATGGTTTTTAAATTTGACAAAATTTGTAATTTAAAACATTATTATGACAGAGGAGGAATAGAAATAACTTTATTTTACAGTAAAATTTGAAATTTTTAATCAATATATCACTTTCTAATGTACATATCACAGTAAAGCACCAAAGCTATATTTCGTAGCAATTTTAGATTTATTTTACAAAAAGATCACAAAACATTTAAAAACAACTACTTTGTAACCAAACAGATTTGTTAACAAAATAAATAATGCTAGCACTGATTTCACGAATATAATTGTGACAAGGAGGTAGAGGGAGACAGGGAGTACATGAGATATTAGAAGAAGCAAGATTGAGATGGTATGGGAATGTAATGAGGATGGAGAAGGAGAGGATAGGAGTACATGAGATATTAGAAGAAGCAAGAGTGAGATGGTATGGGAATGTAATGAGGATGGAGAAGGAGAGGATGACAAAGAAATGTTGGAAATGGCGTATTTAGGAAAGAGGCTGCAAGGGATGACAAGAAAGAGATGGGAGGAGCAGATAACAGAAAGTATTAAAGTAAGATCAGAAATGAAGCAATTAAAGGAGGAATATTGGTTGAAGGATAGAGGAAGATGGAGGCATTTTACTAAACTGACCTGAACACAGGTTGGAAACAGTTGGTGGTGGTGGTGGTGGTGGTGGTGATGGTGATGGTGGTGGTGATGGTGATGATGATGGTGATGGTGGTGGTGATGGTGATGATGATGATGATGGTGATGATGATGATGATGATGATGATGATGATGGTGATGATGATGATGATAGATGATGATGATGATGATGATGATGATGATGATGATGATATGTAAAGCAAATCGATTGAAAACTAAATGCATGTGCAGCCTAAAATATTGACTTGATTTAAGAGATAAAAATATACAGGAAATAGGGGTAAGAGTTAATTTAGTAATTAGTAATTTTGTTGTTTATGTTATATCTGGTAATCATCCAAATGAAAAGAAATGATGATATTAGGCTTAAAACTCTCTGTACCTCAATCTTTATTGTTTCATAAATATATTTGGTTGGTTGGGGGTTTGTCCCTTGTGGGGAAGTAAGGTCAGAGAAAAATGATAAAAGGGTTGAAGACGCGAGTTATATTTTAAACAACTGGTGTCCAAAACTAAATTATAGGATACTACGTTTTGTTGATGTATAGTTTGAATATTTGACACAATTATAGCATCAGAATAAACATTGTAAAATATGTTTACTTGAGAAATTATGTGCCATAACCTGTAAAAATTGCGACCTTGACTTGACACTATGGCCAGGGCCTTTATGTGTGCATCGTATAAAAGGAAACCGCTTAACAAATCACATTCCCGAGCAACATGGTAGAAGAGGGTAATCACTAGATTTAACTATGTTTATGATAGTGCAACTTGTTAGAAAACCCACAAGGGTGAGCCCTTTCTCACCCGTAACTTCTTCATTGTACTAAACGTTTGTAATTAAGACTTAGAAAAAATATTGCATGTCCGGTAAATCCCAGTATCACAAGAAAGATATCTGATATACTCGTGTGTTACTAGAGCAGTGTGTGTGAGAAACTCGTGTGTTACTAGAGCAGTGTGTGTGAGAAACTCGTGTGTTACTAGAGCAGTGTGTGTGAGAAACTCGTGTGTTACTAGAGCAGTGTGTGAGGAACTCGTGTGTTACTTGAGCAGTGTGTGTGTGAAACTCGTTACTAGAGCAGTGTGTGTGAGAAACTCGTGTGCCCAAGCATCAACCCTTCAGTTTGCAATCAAGGAAGACAATGCTGATTGGCTGGTTGTCTCATGCCAAACCTCCCCTTTCCTCTGTGAAGTCACATGTGCAAATTGAAATAGAACCCAACTACTGGGCAGAAACAAAATAAACCAAGCCCAATGCTATCAGGTGAAAAGTAATAAATATGGATGAAGCTATATTCTAACAATGGCTTTATAAGAATGAAAAATACCAAATTGAAAAGTTAATACCCTAAAAATAAAGTTAATGAATTGAAATAAGATATATTGCTTACCACTTTGATCATGGTTTAGGCTATTTACATTATTATTAACATAGAACTCTACACTTTCTTATCATTTAACATTTTAGCTAAACAATTTAGTAATGATAAATATAAATTAAGCTTGGCCTAGAATAGACAGTTAGATAATACATGTTGAAGGCTATAAGAACACAATAGGCCTAACTGGTTAAATAGCAGTACTATATAATTAGTATGTTTCCTGAGTAAATTTGCAATGACAACATATAATTACTAGTAAACTTGAGAATTAAGTATAAACTGGGCAAATGTCCTTAGATATTATAATTGATGTGCACTTGCAAGCCTAATATTACATGAACAATAGATTTAGGTGTTTAAGAATGCTTTTTTTATGGCATCACATACTACCTGTTGGGGTTATACACTTATATATTCATTCTGCTAATGGTTTTAGGGATGAGAAAGGTTATATTTATAGAAAGTGTACCAGGATTTTTGTGGAGGATGGAAACCCTCTTATCCACCCCTTCAGCTTCGGAGGTAACTGGTTGCGTCTAGTCGAAGTGCAGTCTCCGGGTGACATTCGTTGTTAGGCACGGGTCTAGGGGGTGGAGGTAAGAAAGAGAGATGGGGGAGAAAATGCAGGCAGGCTGTGGGGTGTCTAGGGTATGCAAATGATAACCCTCAGGGCTTAAATGTGAAATTGGAGTAGGTGGAGGTCGGGTGGTTGGTGAGAGGAGAAGACGAGGAGAGGAACTAGATAACTCAGAGGTAGGGACACATGGAGATGTTGCAGTGGAATGGGGACGTCTGGGGGTACGGGTGTTACTGTCGGGGTAATAGGAAATGGGCCTTCAGGTGGAGTATTGTTTGGTCACCGATGCCTTCTACAGGGCCTTGCTGTAGCGGCGGGTGTAAACCATCCCGTGCGGTCATCGGTGAAGCGGACGTGGGAAGGGTGGGGAGGTAGAAGGAAGGAGTCCCGGCAAAGTGAGTCGCGGTGGGAGGAAAAAGGGAATGTCCCAGTAACGTGAGTCGCGGTAGGAGGAAAAGGGATTGTCCTGGCAACATGAGTTGTGATGGGAGGAAAAAGGGATTGTCCCGGCAACGTGAGACGCGGTAGGAGAGAAAAGGGATTGTCCCGGCAACGTGAGTCGCGGTAGGAGGAAAAGGGATTTTCCTGGCAACATGAGTTGTGATGGGAGGAAAAGAGATTGTCCCGGCAAAGTGAGTTGCGATGGGAGGTAAAGTATGAGGGCGGAAGGAGAGGGAGTTAAGACAAAATTGCTCTTTACGAAACATGACAATTTATTAAGCTCTTTCTAATAGGTGGTTCACCAGGGTTTGTTCATCACTGAATCTACTCCAGAAATCAATGTGTTATGTACCCTCCACTGCTGCCTGGCCTTGTCCAATGCGGAAACAGGGGCTTCCCATTGGTGCGTGCAAATGTGAGAGACAGTGTCCATCACGCGAGCCAAAAGAGAGAGGAGTTCTCTTTGGTGCTGAGTACAGTGGGGAAATTGTCACGAACGGCTCAGAGAACATGGACTGTGGAGTGGTCTAGGCAGTAGAGAGGGTGGGTGGCGCGGCCTGTGCAAGTGTGGAGGAAAGATACAAGGGCCGACTGAACAGTGAGGCACAACAACCCATTTTGGAAAAACCGCCATTCAAACCTAGATTTTCTCGTCATCGACAGTATAGGCTACTGCGAGAGTAGCGTGTTAGACCACGCAGCTACCGAGGCGGGTTAGGCTAAATAATATTAAATTAGCAAGATAAAGATATAGATTGAATGGTCGAGAGCTAGGAGCCAAAAATCCCTGACTTTACATTTAATATAGCAAACTATATCTTTCATGCATCATGTACATAGTGGTTAGCTGTAGTGGGCTCGCGCAAGCCCATTATTAAATTTTCCTGAAATTTGCGAGCTCAATCTAAACATTTTCCCAATTCCTAATAGCATAAAGTAAGCTAGGACTATTATAAAAACCATCGAAGTTAGCAGCGCTAAGTTGAGTGAGCTTTCAGCACAATGAACAGAATAGTCATGTCAAAAAAACGTCTCTGACCGTAAAACACATTTCTGATTTTATGACAATCAATTTAAATGGGAAGCCAATGATTAATTAACTCCTGATACCTATGTTAAATTATTTTTCAGAAATCATCAGTCAGTTATGGAACCAAGGATACCAGAAAATAGCGAGGAAGGAGAAATGTTACTACTTACTATGTGGCAGTTTTTGGTATGGTTTTATTTTTTTAGTAATATCTAGTGATATTTGTAATTTTGTTTTAAATAATAAGCTAGTAATTTTATTTTACTATATGCGTCTGGCATTGCATACACAGATATTTTATTGCTATACTAATTATGATAGATTAAATATCTATAATATATAAATACACAATAGCTTTGCTATTTAACACATTATGATATGCGCATTCGTACAATTGTCAATGTACAGTTGGCAGCATAGAGTGATACCGAGTCGAAGGTGGCTGCATTATCCAATAGCTTGTGATCTTAATTTATCAAATATATATAGCTGACATATGTTAACAAGACAAAAATTTGTAGTAGTTGAATTACATGTTGTAACAAGATCATAATTTAAGGTGAAAGTTGTTAAATATTTTTTCAGTTTCAAACATTTTGTATACGATATTTAGTGTCTAATAGGAATGTGCAAAGCTTTGAAACTTCGACTTGGCTAAAAATATATATCAACTTCGACTTTACTCTTAAAAAAATAAAATCTTGTTTTGACAATTTCAAAGCTTCGCCAATAAAGAACATATTGACAGCTAAAATACTCAAATTAGGTTCAATTAATCTCATTCTAAGCTGTTATGTATGACAAAATTAATATTCATATGGAACAAATCTTAAATGAATTGCATGTTGTGATAGTAACTTGAATTATCAGATTATAATGAAAATTACAAACAATTGTGCAATGAAACATTTTCAAAGGGATTTTAGTGCTTAAAGTTATATAAATAAGCACAATCTGAGATTTTTTTTCAAGCATTAAATACTTAACACAAATATACATACAGTACTTTGATTCAGCTTGAAGAATATTTCGCATAATAGATTCAAGTTTGCTTCAAAATGAAAATGTGGACCCCGTACACCCCTAATGTCTAGAGTTAAATGAATACACACAATTTAATGTATTTTTTTGATATACCTTTTTTTTAAATATCAAAACTTATATGTGTCTTCAGGAATAATTCTTATATTCAATTCATTTTCACTCCAAGTCCAAAATGTGGATTTCACACACCCCTAGTAAATTTATTAAAAAAGAATTTCAATTTCTTTAATATGTTAACATTTATTTCTCTTTTTTATTCAGGAAAAATTGTATTTCTAGAAATCCCAACATATCTAGCTATTTCTAATGTTTAGTTAAAAGTGTATATTTCTTGATCAACACAAGGGTTGAATCCATTTCACCAGTTCGCTATGTTCCAGAAGGTCTAATCATTCGATCAAAAGATGGCTTCTCCGCTATTTAGTTGCAAGAGATGATTTCCCAAACTTCACAGAGACGACCTCGGGCTCCTAAATTAAATCCGATGTATTAGTTAAGGATTGTTAGCAACCTTTACAATACTGGATAAATTCATCAAAGGTGATTTAAAATGATCGAAGTTTCTTATAGAACCAAAGTGGGCTAACATGAATATGAATGTTTCTCAAACCTGTTTTAATGTGTTTCAGTGTATCAATAGTTTTAAGAAATATTTTAAAATGCATATTTATAAAAATGTTTATTTAGTTGGGGGGAGAACGGGGGTAAGGGGGATCTTGTTTTAATTCTGGCCGGATAAAATGAGAATAGTTTTTTTTCGCAAATGTAGTTTTTCATTCTCTAACCTTAAAATAATAGGTAGTAAATTTCCTTAACCCTCCAAAGCTTCCTTCTAATCTATACCACTTTGAAGTCATTAATAAACCTTTTACTAAACATAGTTATTTTTTGGAAAAATGTAAACATGATATCCAACCTAAAACCTAATCTTGATTAGTTGGTATTTAATAATATTGTACATGGATAAAGAGTTCAGGAAAAAATGATGGGATTAAAATTAGGATAAGATTCAATAAAATTACAAATAGGAATGTTGAGATATTAGAAACTATTGAAAGATCATCTTAAAATTTAAGGTAGGAATATATTGTCCATGACACAGGTCTCACCTGTAAAGAGAAACCAAGCGATCTGCTTCCCTGAAACCGGTCTCTATAGCACCGTGGACTGTGGAGTAATGATGGTCACTGGTGGCTTCACCCGCAAACAACAATACCTGGTGGCAACCAAACAAACCACAGCCTACAAACACTGCAATATTTAGTTCTTGGAAAACTTTTTAAAAAAATGCCATTTTTTCCTGTATTTATTTTTATAATTAAATAATATTTCTTAAAAAATAAAATCACGTGTAAATGTACGAGTAAAAATTGTAAAGTGAAGAAATTAACAAAGAGGTTTATTTTTTCTCATCGTTTTCATGAATTATTATTTCCAGCCAGTAGCCTTCATTTTCCTATGCCCTCCCACCATTTTTCTTCTTTTATTTGTGTAAATTCTGTTTCCTCTTACTCGCACACTTGTTGCAACCTACTCCTCCCATTTCTTTCTTGGTATCCCTGGGAGTCCCTTTCAACATCATCTTTCTCTTTGGATATTTTCGTTTTCCATTGTCATTACATGATATTACCATCTTACCCCTGCTTCATCTACTCTTCTACTATCTCATGAAACTCCCGTATCCCAAACTCTTGCGCACCTCCTCATTTCTAATCCAATTTCTCCTTTCCGTCAAGGCCTAGCCCAACTATTCTTTCAGACTGATTTCTTGATTATTTTCAATTTATTTTTTTACCAATCTTTTGAAATGTGTAGGCCAAAAGTCATGTAAAGATTACTCTCAGTTTTAAGCTGAGTATCATTCAAAAAAAGTTCACTTCACCCTCCAAATGGGACACCTCCCTCTCCATTACCTTCAGACCATCCACTTGAAAAATATATTGCGTATGTCTTGGACACTGTGATGGAGCCATCATTTTCTAAATCCTTACCTGCATACCAAAACCTCAATTATGGTGAGAGAAAAGTCCTATAAAGGCTTGAAAACAACCCAGAAATTATGATCCTTCTTGCTGACAAAGGATCCACCACAGTGATCCTTAACAAATCCACCTATATCACGGAAACACGACGACAACTTGCAAATGAGAATACTTACAAGAAACCAGATCATTACACTAAAAGAGCATATAGAATTTTTCACAAGTACAAGGACCACATCAGGACCTCTCCACCAAACCATTAGAGCTCCTCACACTCACTTTCTATCTACAAGGACCACATCAGGACCTCTCCACCAAACCATTAGAGCTCCTCACACCCACTTTCTATCTACAAGAGACCACATCAGGACCTCTCCACCAAACCATTAGAGCTCCTTACACCCACTTTCTATCTACAAGGACCACATCAGGACCTCTACACCAAATCATTAGAGCTCCTTACACCTACTTTCTATCTACAAGGACCACATCAGGACCTCTCCACCAAATCTTTAGAGCTCCTTACACCCACTTTCTATCTCATGTCCAAAACTCACAAAAGGAAAGACCTCATAGTTGCTTGCTGTCGGAATCCCCAATGAACGTATTTCAGCGCTTGTCGACGCTCATCTTCAGCCCCTCATCCAAAAACTTCCCTCACACATTAAGGACACAAACCACTTTCTCAACTGCTTACAAGACATTAAAAACAAAATTTCCATCGATGCCGACGTGGTCATCAAGGATGTAAATTTGCTTTACACTAACATTCCCCCACCCAGGCACTTTCTTCCATTAAACAGTTTCTGGACACACAACCACCAAATTCCAAGACATCCGCTGCCTTTTTAGTAGAATCTGCTCACCTCATACTTGAAAAGAACAATTTCCACTTCCTTGACAGAAACTACCTTCAAATCCGAGGGACGGCAATGGGTACGTGTATAGTCCCATCCTATACTAAACTCTTATGGGCCAACTAGAGACAATTTTTTGCAATTCGAACACTTGCAACCACTCTGCAAGATTAGATTAATTTTAATGATGTCATCTTCATGATTTGTACAGAGTCTGAAACTAATTTATGACAGTTCCTGAACAGGTTAAATAACCACAGCACTCTCAGATTCACCTGGAACATTTTACAACACTATACCATATTCTTGGATCTGAAAATGAACCCTCATGGAGGGAATACAAACACCACATTCTACGCCAAAGCCACCAACAATCAACAGTACCTCCATTTCCAAAGTAACCATCTTCTTTATGTAAAACGCTCTCTACCCTATAGCCTAGCTACCAGAGCCAAATGTATTTGATCTGAGGAAGACGAACTTAACAAACAATGTCACAAATTGAATACCCCATGAAAGTCTTGCTCCACAAAAAATCTTATATACCAGCTACAACGCAGCTACTGCATTGCTGGATACACTCAGACAATGACCGTTTTGATACCAAACACAACAACGCTGACAAACCAATAGTACTTCATGCCCAAACACATAATTCAGACTCAGATCATGCTATAGTACTAGAATCATACGAGCCCTCCCCAATAGTTGCAATGCTTCCCAGCTTCACAGGTGGGAGCTTGCTCACCAAAATATAACCAAATCGAGGCAACCCCGAGGTTTCAGCTTTTGATAACCTTCTCTCTTTTTATTCCAAGCATGCCTACTCACACCAGTCAGTAATTTCTATACAAACAATAATAACAGATAATATGATTTTAATTTCAATTTAATAATAATATAAGATGATATAATATAAATACAACATTCTATATAGCTACCAAGAATAAAAAGCACAAGTTTGAACTACAGAATTCAAGCCTTAACTTTCTTTGAATCAAGAAACAAGCAAATACAGAAGTTAAGTGACTATGACCTACCTCTAGCCATTCTGCCATAGTCCAGTTAGTGTTTTACTCTCTTCTGTTAAAGAAGGGGATGTACCCCGGAAATTACATAAATGTTTTGTTGCGTTTTAACTGTGAACTTTGAGGCCTCCAATTCCCTGGTAAGTATGTAGGCCTTGCTCTTCTATCCTCCTTTCAATCTTTAATTTAATATAGCCATTTGGCGCTATTTTTTCTTTGTTTAAAGATTTTTTTTTTATTATAACACCGCGTTTAATCTAACTGACCATGATCAACCTATAGCCATGCTGCCATAGTACATTCTCTGTTTTACTCTATTCTGCTGAAGAAGGGGACTGATGCACCTTGAAAATTACGTAGTGATGTGTTTTGTTGCGTTTTAACTGTGAACTTTGAGGCCTCCAATTCCCTGGTAAGTGTGTAGGCCTTGTTTTTCTATCCTCCTTTCAATCTTTAATTTATTATAGCCATTTGGCGCTATTTTTTCTTTGTTTAAAGATGTTTTTTTTATTATAACACCGCGTTTTACTACCCGTTCGGGTTATACGCTTAAATACTAATGCTTATGGGTTAGAAATTGGGAATGTTGAATTTAGAGTAAGTGAACCCACATTTGCGTGGAGGGAGAGTGGAAAACCATTTAGTAAAAACCACCCCCAGTTCACCCGATGGAGATTTGAACCTCGATCACCCCGCCCTCGACAGTCTAGCTCAACACGACTAGCGCGTTAGCTAACTACACCACCGAGGCGGGTAGAATAATATCAATATTAAAAAGTTTTACCTCTTATTTTTTCATGTTTCCTTGGACCCAGGATTCAAAGGTAAAATGAAGATTTGGATGTGAGAAAAAGTGAATACAGTCAAGCTTTAGTTTTATCAGTGTTTTCAGAAGTTGTTAGGGAATCTCCCTCAAGTAAACAGCTTTGAAGTTCTTCAACTATAGGCAAGTTCTTCTTTTTAACATGACCAATTACCTCTTTCCCTTGAGAGTTGACCACAGGTATGGCTAACTGGGAGGCTGACACTCCTAGAACATCAGAGTCCACACTGCGGTAGCTGTAGCAGCCCAGAAAGTGGGGATTTGTTCCCCAATTGGACCTACAGGGTGACAAAAAAAGAAACTTTCAAGGTGATCAATGAGGAGAAAGTTTAGCAATTTGTCAAATTCAATACCCTTGTTATTAATATTAATGAAATCTAAAATTAATCTTGGTATTAAGTTTTTCAATTCTTAAGCCTCAAAACCCATTGAAAATTCTGGCATTATAAAAAAAAGGCGAGGATCTGAAAATTGGATCATTAATTATTTGAGTTCATAATGATTTTTCTTATGTTTCATTTCAAATTTCAATATGTGAATTTTACTACCTATGAATAATTATTAATTTGGTTTGAGGGATGCCGTATTGTCTGTTCACCTTGTGACCTGCTCAGCCTTTGGAATGTTGTATGTTTTGCCACAGAAACGTTGAAGCAGCTCCATACAGCCATCCAGGACTTCGGTCTCGGGCAGTCTCTCCATGATAAGGGCAGAGCGGCCTATCACCCAGCCCAGGAGGACTGTGGAGGAAGAGTCGATGGAATGGAAACTGTACACATCCTGTAGCCATGACTTTCCTCCACCATACTGACACGAGATTAAAAATATATGGTATGATTATGATTATGGTATCAACATAAAATCAGTTATTAGAAAATATTGCTATTGCATTTAGAGATGGTTGCTTTGAATCTTTGATTTCTCAAATCTTGATATATTTGAGATTCAAAGATTCAAAAAAATGTTAAGTGTTTTATACCAGTTTAATTATAAGACAAGCCTAACAACCATACCCTATAACAGTGGTAATCTACCTTTATGTTACCAAGGGAACATTTGAATTTCTGAACTTGTTTACGTCAGTTACTGTTTCCAGCTTGTGGCCCAGGCCAGTTTTTTATTCCGGTCATATAAGTTTCATTACCAGCTTGCTAGACCTGTCGTAGCTTCATATGTCTTATAATCTAACTTGATACTAGGACAAGCACACCATCAAGTCCTTGGCTGATAATTCATCAATATGAAAGGCTAATTAAAGCTACAAAGGCTTAATTTGGGTAAATGTTAGCTAATAAAAACGTCAATTTTATTAACTTTTTGTTTTTGTAGTTGTGATGTCTTAGAAATGAGTGTTGAAACAATTTAGATTTTTTTTTATTATAATTTTATTTTATTTGAGTGTTGTAGTTATTTTTCATTCAAGTTGAGTTTTGGTATAGTCATAATTTTTTTTTAATGTTAAAATAAATATTTGTTTATTTTAAAAGTAAAATAGTATATTTAAAATGTCTCCAGTAAAAAAAACCCATTAAATACATCTTTAAAACTAAAGATTTTAAAAATACATGAAAAAATAAGTTTAAAAAATATAAATATTGTTTTAAAGATGCGGTATTTATATTTAATGTTTTTTTTTACTGGAGACATTTTAAATATACTATTTTACTTTTAAAATAAACAAATATTTATTTTAACATTAAAAAAAAATTATGACTATACCNATCCCCAAGCTCACAGACCATTAGTATACATATAAAACTCAGTGAAGGTCCACAGTGACTATTCAGTGTCGACATTCACTGAAAATGCTCATGAAAGTTGATGATAAGCATGAGCGCTCAACTTTCCTTACTGGCTGTCGACCTTCACAGGTCCTGCCCAGTGAACGTCGAAAAATGTTATTTAGCATCAGAGAGAAGTCGACCCCCAGGCTGTTCAAGCGAATAAAGTTGGTTTGAGTTTCCCGCCATTTCACTTCATATCCAGTAGTGTGATTTAGAGGCAGTGTACTGTTTTGTGATTAGTTCTCTGGTTGTGTAGTTTATTAGTGTTGTTTAGAGGCGGTGAACTGTTGTGTGATTATTGCTCTGTGTTGTGTTATTTTTTAATGTCTTATTTATTTATATTATATTATCAAACAATATGTCTAAATTTGCAAAGTTTTATGAGGAACTTAAAAAGTTGTACGCGAACACTCCAAGTTAAACTCTGCTCTTTGAAGAAGGTGAAATATGAATTCTTTATTGAAATGGTTAGAGACATGAAATGAAACCCCAATAAGATAGGAAATGACTACAATTTGCGTTTATGTGAGCCTTGCTTGCAGAAACAAAAGAACAAAAATAAAGGAAGTATGGTAAAACCAATGCTGTTTCAAGATTTGAAAACTTGCAAAACATGTCCGAATCTTCTCAATAGTTTTTGTGGATGTAGTAGACTTCATGGGAAACACTTCTACCCATTTACTGTAAGCGTCAACTAGGATCAAGAAGTTATGTTTGTCTTTTGTAGCAAAATCTAAATGTACTCGTTCCAACTTGCTGTTTCATTCGACACATACCAGGATGTTCTTCGTACAATATTTCTAAAATTGCTTCTTGGAATATTGTAGGAATAACTACTCGATTTCCCCAAATGAGGCAATTTTCTTCAATTGACAGTTCCTCTTTGCGATCTATATAGGGCATTAATATTACTTCATCCACCTTTCTTGGCCATCCGTTCAAAGTAAAATCCAAAACTGCCCCCAGAGTTTTGTCTTTTCTTGTTTCTCTCTAAATTTCTTTGGCTGTGATAGGTAAATCCATAAAGGGAGAAAAGAAATTAATGCTCTGCTCTGATTATTTTCCTTCTTCACAAGGAAGTCTTGACAGCGCATCTGCTTCTGGAGTCTCACTTCCCTTTTGATATACCAACTGGTATTTATATGTTGCTAAAAGGATCCAGCCCAGCGTTGTACTGCTGCCATTACAGATACCTCTCTTATAGCACTTAACAGTGATGTTAGTGGCTTATGATCTGTTATTGGTTTAAAGGATCTACCAAATAAGTATTTATGGAATTTTTTTTACAGCTGAACACAAAAGCCAAAGTTCACTTTTAGACAACGTGCGTGACCCAAAAGCTACAGGTCTTATGGTACCATCTTCCATAATATGGGAGAGCACCCCTCACTTGAATTGGAGAATTTGGGTTGTATGGTACCAAAACCTCACTTTTTATTAATAGCTCTTTGCTTTTCTCAAAGGCTGACTGACAGTTAGTAGGTACCCCAATTCCATTTTGAGTTAGATTCCAATAATTTGTATACGAGGTCTGATGCTAAATTATTTAAGAATCTACCATAGTAATTTATGAGTACAAGATATGCCCTTAACCTATTGACATCACATAGTATTGGTGCATCCAATATCGCTGTGACAAGTCTATCCGATAGATTGATACCATTCTCATCAAGTTTATGTCCCACAAATACTCTATTAGTTCTCAAGAATTCACATTTTGACAAATTAGGCTTAATTCCATATTCTTTTAGTCTCTGTAACACTTTTTCTGTCTTCTTGTAGGCACCCACCCTGTCCCTACCTACTACCAGTATGTCGTCAAGGTAACAATAAGTATCTTCCAGTCCCTGTGTCAAACTATCCATGCATTGTTGAAAAACTTGGCTGTAAATATTCTTTGCTCAAATCAATCTTGGAGAAAACTTTGCCTCCTGAGATACCAGCGAAAATATCTTCAGGTGTTGGTAGATGATAGTGTTCACTTTTAATGTATTGGTTCAAAGTCACTTTAAAGTCACCGCATAGGCCTAACCTTATTGCCTTACTATTGGGCTTTGCCATGCACACTAGTGGTGTCACCCATTCTGTCTGTTTAACTGGATATATTATTCCTGCTTTTTCAAATTCCTCCAACTCTTTTTCAACTTGCCCTCTAATCGCATACGGAACCGGTCAGGCTTTGCAATATACTGGGATGACATTTTCTCTAAGCACAATTTGATTCCTTTTATCAGGCCTAATGGTTTCTCAAACAATGTTTTATGTTCTTTAATTAATTTCTCAGATGTATATATACCCTTTCCTTCCCTGTTAATCACCTGCGCTACTGAAGAGCAGTCAATTTTTAATACCTTGAGCCAGTTTCTTCCTAAGAGAGCCTGAGGATCTTGTAGAACCACCCTTTACCACTACAAAGGGGAGCTGTACAGTTTGTCCCTTGTGTGATATTGTCGCTTGGAACTCCCCTTTTACTTCAAGTAGCTGTCTTAAGCTTTAAAGATGTCGGACTTAATTTAATTTGTGAACATTGAGTTCTATACAATTTTTCAGAAAATATGGTTACTACAGCCCCACTATTCCCTACCATACTGACAGGTTTCCTGTTCACTAACACTGTTACTGTCCATTGTTCCTCTAGATCTTTCATATTAATCGTATGAATACTACACAAACCCAAAACTGCCCTCTTCTACTTCCGGTTCTATTACCTGCACTTTCCCAGCACTTTTACACACCAATTTCAAATTACCTACTTTTCCACACCTATTGTATCTGTTATTTTTGAAAAAACAACCGTTTGCAGAATGATTCTCTCTACCCCAATGATAGCATGAATACACTTTGGACTCCTCCCTTGTCTTGTCCATATGTCCTGCCCTCAGTATAACTCTTGGTTGACCTGCACCCTTCAACTCTATCCAACTTGTATACATTGTCTATAAAACTTGATCCTGGCTGGCTATGAAACACTTTCACTTGACGATCAGCTTCCTCTAGACGCAGTCCTACATTTAGTGCCTCTTGAAATGTTATTTCCACTTCCGCCATTAACTTACGTGGAATCTCCTGTGATAGCAAACCACTCACCAACCTATCATGCAAAGTTTCGCCTAGAAACGCTCCATAGTTGCATGAAGCCGCTATATGTTTAATTTCCATGGCATATTCCGCAATACTTTCACCTTCTCGTTGAAACCTCTTTCCTAACCTCACTCTCTCGGCTAAGATGGATTTTCTAGGAGCATAATGTTGTTTCATCACATTCTACAAACGTTTTTATAGAAGGCAGATCTGGTAACAACAAGTTTTTTAAAACTTTATATGTTTTTGGTCCGATCATCGTCAATAATAATGGAACTTTAATTTCTTCCTGCATATTATGTATCAAAAAATGCATATACAATCTTTCCAAATAACTCATCAAGTCTTCCACGTCCTCATTAAACTCGTTAAACCTTGTTGCCACCATCATAATTGCCATGAAAGTTCCACTCGTCACCTCACTAAGGTTGGTTTATTGTGATTTTCCTCGTCGCCACTGTTGTATTTATTACTCATACCTTATTGGTATATCAAAGTTCACAAATCATCTAGTTCTATATAACAATAAATCCCCACTTTGGTTATAGTTCTGTATGTTCACTTTCAATTTCATTCCATTCCACTACCAAAGATCATCACTTCTCTAGCGACCTCCCATCTCCCGTTCACCGCCTTGTCTTCTTGCTTCTTCACTTTAATATCTTATGTTTCAAATCCATATGCTTAGTAAAATAAATATCTGAGAATTAAGAATTTAATTTGAAGAATTTCACAGTGGACTAGATTGTCAATGACGAGGAGATCTAAGTTTGAATCTTGGTCAGGTGTATTAAGGGTGGTTTTTTCCAAATTATTATTCCCTATTCCTCCACACAAATGCATTTACACTTCCTCTAAATGTAGCCTTCATAATCACTAAAACTATTATCGTAATTAGTACAGAAATATATACCCCGAACGAGTATTAAGATGTGGTGCTAAAATTTTTTTGAAAAAACCCCCTGTCCATTTGACTAATCTTTAATTTTGAGATTTTTTTTTTATCAGATCTAATCAATCAAAGCATTTAATGCTTTGTTTATATTATGTTTATGACTATATACTTTTGATAAATATTTACAAAAATCATTATCTTAAAATACATAAAGATATGTAAATAATTTTTATCAACAAATAAAATAAATTGACAAAAAAATATATTTGAGAATAATGTAACAGTGTCCTTTATGTTATTCCTTTTACATATTCTTATCTGGGCGTACTTTGTACCCATTGTCACATACGCAGCAGAAACATGGACATTGAACGTAAGAGAGATTATGAAAGTGGAGGTCATGGGAATAAAGTTTGTGAGGAGCATGTTAGCTGACACGAGGAGAAACAAGACTAGGAATCTGGTTACACAGGGAGTACATGAGATAGTAGAGGAAGCAAGAGTGAGATGGTGTGGGCATGCAATAAGGATGGAAAAATAGTGGATAGCAATCAATTTTCTTCAAGAGGCAGCAGCCATTACCTCTTTGTCCAATGACAGTAATATAGAGTGTGAACTGTGTTCTTCTTTTCATTGTAAGAGCCATATTGTGTTCGTCTCTTTTATATGTTTCTATCCACCTTTTCTATACCTTCTTCCAAGTATAATAGATAGAATATTAAATGTATTGAAATCCTAAAGCTATAGGCCTAAATTTGCTGCGACAGCCCCATTTTACTAGGTCAGCTTGAAAATCTAGATCAAATTTAATACCTGTTTGCTAGCGCTCCCGGAGTTGAAAGAATGAGTGTCCTTTTCAGTCCACAAGAAGTTTAGACTAAGCCCCTCTTTCGGCCACCAGCGGTGAGGGAATTTGAGGAATATCTTGTCTACTACTCCAATTCCAAGTCCCTAAATATCAGTGATCACAAAAATATATTAAGCTTCATAGGCACCTGACTTGTATAGTAAACTCACCTACATGTGCTAAAAGAATGTATGTATAGACAAAAAATAAAATACTTAAAAAAATGTATACTTGTTCCTAGAAAGCCAGGATTCCAGTTTCTCTTGATTTTGAAATTTTATTCTCATTTCTCAATTTTGATTCCTCAATATTTACAACTACAGGCAGGAAGTCAAGAGGAAAACCTAGGAACAGGTGGCTGAAGGGAGTTTGGAGGAGTGAGGAAAGGAGAAGATTGGGCCAGTGTGAAGGAAGAAAAGTGGTGAGAGGAAAAGAGTAAATGGAGAGGCTTATGTTTGAGGCAGACACTACCAGTGGCAGGAAACTGTGTATGATAAATATTTGGTACGCGTGAACTTTAGTTTAAGGAATTTAAAAACTAAGAAATTAAGTATAAAAAAATTTGTGATATTAGGATTGAATCTTTATTCTTGCAATACCAGTCAGAAACAAGCCTAATGAGATATCAAGGAATTGAGTTTGACAGTATTACTTGTTCCTTTACTGTAGTTAATGTTTACGTCAGTGATAGCCAGTGTTGACACAATTTATCTTTATTTATTATTTATTTTCATCAAGTGTGATAGGTTATAACAGAGGTATTCAAACTATTGCCTGTAATCTTGGCTTCATTTGGTTAAAAATATTGACAAAATAAAACAATAATAAATAAAAACACTTCAGTCTGTAATACATTTTAGGAATTTATGTAAGCATAGAGCCAATTTCTATCATTGTGTATTTCTTGTTTTTATTTATTTTAAACTTCACATTTAGACTCATATCTTTAAATTTTTAAACATATATTTGTCCTGCTACACTAAAATTAAAATTTTGTAGATCGTTGGTTAAGGTGCGGCAGAAGGGAGCACAAGTAATTTTACAGTTTTTATAATTACATTTTTTTGGCCGAACTAAATAAAATATTTCTCCACTAGCAACATAGAGTTTAGTTTTCTGCACATGCTAATATCAACAGATCTTGAATATCTGTTTACCTTTAGGTAAAAAGTTTTGACAAGATTCCAGGACACCCTTGACAGATATTCAAGATCTGTTGATATTAGCATGTGCAGAAAATTAAACTCTATGTTGCTACTGGAAAAATATTTGATTTATTTTGGCCAAAAAATTTCAATTCAATAAAAACTGTAAAAATACTTTCACTCCCTTCAGTTTAAATAGTTTAAGTTGCTAATAGCCATTATCAGCATGAGAATGTAAGAATTGGAAAACTCAGTGCGAACCTTGATGGCAGTGATCTTGAGGTGTGGTAACGCAGGATGAAACATAGAGTGAACCCGCTCCTTCAACACCCCCAAGGAGGTTGTGATTATGACATGCTCAGAGACATACAAGGAGCCATCGGTGCATTCTGTCACCACCCGACCGGGGTTCTTGTCTGTTAGGTGGTCCCAGGAGATGCTGCTCACTTCCTTATTCAATAAGACCTTGCTTGTCACAGGGAGCTCTCGTTGGGGGTCGGGTAGTTTCCTCTGTTAATATTCCAACAAATAAAAACAGCAATTTGGAGTATTATTGGAATGAATGGAAGTTAAAAATGTATTAGTTTGGAAAAGAAATTTTAGCTTCAGATAACTAGAAAACTTTGTCAGAAATATAATAGTTCTTTTCAATTTTAGTCATTAAATGGTAATAGCAGAAGTACACCCAGGGCAAAGCTTTTCTTTGCCTCAAACCGATAGAAAAAAACTCTTTAGTTTTTCCAACCCAGTTTTTAATAAATTTTAAAAAATCTAGTTAAAAATTTAAAATTCCAGCTTTGAGGTGCACAGGTTTGTGCACAGGGGCTATCAATTTTAAAATTTCAGTCCTCTGCGTGTGGTAGATATCACACAATGCTCATGACTAGGGACTGGATTTTGTCTATTTGCCTTTTCCTTGATCGTAAAACATAGGCAGTTGAGATACATATGCATTTCATTTTATTACGAGTACACAAAGTTAATTTTATAGTGCCTATAGTTGCCTATTCTGTTGTTTTTTGCTTATTTTATGAATTAGCCCTTTAATGCACCTATTTTAATTTTGACCTCTCTTTTTCATACGTTACGGATTTTCAGCTGAAAGAGAAAGTTCATTTTCTTAGAAATTGTAAGTTGTAGAATTCTTGTTTGGAGTAGGTTTGAAAATCTACTCTTGTTAAATTGCTTTCAATTAGCATAAATTGGATGGAGGACAATAGTAGCATCGGCAGACATCTTGGGAGGAAATAGCATGCCGTTGCAAGAGAAAAGTTTGACTTCTTCAGAAACCGCTAATTTAAAATTTTGTCCCTTGACATCAAGTGAAGTAAACTTGGCTTTTCAAAAGTATAAAAAATATATCTGAAAATATAACCCATTTCACTATTGAAAACAGCATGTGACCCGCTTCGGTGGTCGAATGGGCTAAGGCGTCACTCCCACAGTAGACTGGCTAGCAGATTAAGGGATATCGAGCTTTGAATCTTGGTTCAATGTACTCAAGGTATTTTTTACTAAATGTTTTTTCACTCTCCTTCCATACAAGTGTGGCTACACTTCCTCTAAATTTAACCTTCCTAACATATTAGAGTAATTAGTACAACATATGTATACAGCCCAAAGGAGTAGTGATACATGTGCTAAAAAAACAGCAATGGGAATTTCCTGTAGGCAATATTTTAGTAGGTAGTGAAATCCATTATATATTGCCTACTGTGTGCTTTTTTTCCCCTTTGTGCCTATTCTGGTGCCTAAATCCCATATTTTAATGCCTATTTTCTCGCCTATTTTAAACATTTTTGGGTACCAGAGTATCCGCTCCCTACTCATGATAGAAAGACAAACCAACTCTTCAGTTTATTAATAAACGTTTATCAACATTTATGTTTAAATGTAAAAATATGTTATTGAATTATATTTTGCCATCATAGCTTAGTAAATGAAGTATTATTATAATTATTTACCAGCTTAAGACCAATTCTGTTAGAAATCATTGAAAAAGATATTAAAATAATGTTTCTAGCCTCACGACCCTTCCAAACTATTCACATTTAAACACATAAGTGGAGTAAGCATTAGGAAGGTAGAATTTCAGAGGAAATATACCCACATTTGTGTTTACAGGGAGTGGGAAGCTATTAAGGGGGAAAAAAACTTTAATACATCAGGCCAGGATTCAACCCCCCCCACACCCTCCACCAACCAGAAAAAATTGACATATT